>CAUHTR010002940.1:0-52063 GCA_959609185.1 Schmidtea polychroa
GGTTAATGACTAATTTACTTGGTTTTGTCAATGAAATATTTGAAATATTTAGAGATAATTGATATCAAAGGTTATTGCTTTAAATTATTTTATTTAACATGTTAAAGACTGACATTCATTATGAAGATAACGGTAACAAAAATATTGACTTAAAAGAGTTGGACATCGACAACTAAAGAAAATTTAACTTTATTGAAGGAAATTTATGATTTTAATTATATTTCCAGAAATTAAATAGGTTGAATATCAGTTAATCTATTGAAGGAATATTGTTATCGGGTGGATAAATAATATTTTGCTAATTACCTTTGCTAAATATTATTTTAAACGACTAAAAATAACAAAATTAACCAATATTCATAAATTTATCGCACAAAATATCCATGTTTTGGTTACTCAAACATCTTAAATTTCTCGCAAAGATATATTACGTCTAATGATCATCTAATTAAATTAGAAAATAATTGTTACTTTATATTTCTAACTAATAAGCCCCTTAATTGGATAAATGATAACCATATTTCTATTGTGACTCCTTTAATTATTTTTACCTCAAACAAATTTACTCCAAATGATAAAGAATTTAAAATTATCAATGGATAATGACCATGTTTTTCTCATATTATTAACTATTGTAACGAACATTAGATGAATAAATTAATTTTTGCTCTAAATGACTACAAAGTTAACCAATAAATTAGTCGCTCGACATAAGTGTAAAGTTAAATTTAAAATATTCACGAATTTCTGATCATCTTACCTAAGAATTTCTAACTGATTAATATTGCGACATATTGAATGTGACCAGTACCCTTGCTAGCAATACCCATAGGGGGACAGAATATTTTGTCGGATAAACTCGGAGTATATGGTCTTTATTGATATATCAAAATAGTGTTATTTATAAATCAACTAAAAAATACTCAAAAATACTATATTATTTTACTGAATGATACCGTAAATGTTTTTAATATACCTATTTCTAAATAAATCGACAGCTCAGACCAACAACATGTATGAATGACCACCCATTGTTAATTTATTTCCAGTGTAACATCTTTCAAGAATACCGTGAGTATTTTAACAAAACTGAGCTAAAAGAAACTTTCCAGATAACAACTCACCTGAATGTTTTGAACAAAAATGAGCAAAATTGAGAACAGGCTGATAACTGAACAAACGATTAGATGGCGATTAACTTCTGGCCACAACCCTAACAACATGAAAATTAAGATTTTAATTATTGAATTCGCTGTTTTCTGCCTGGAAATACTAACAGAATATTTTTTAATTCAAAGAATCTTCATTATAAAATTTTGAATTAAAAAAAATTAAATGAAGGATATATTAAATTTACAATACATAAAATTATAATATTATATAAAAATATACTATATAATAATGTTTAAATATGCTTAAATAACTAAATTGTTTAAATATTTTTAAATACTAAATTTAAATTATTTAAATAAACTTTTCATATAACTTTATTTCTTTCGTTTTAGTATCCATAAAGTAAGTAAATAAAGAATTTACTACAATATTTTAATTATTTTACTTAGTAATGAATAAAATGAATTATGAAGAAGATGAACCAGACAAAATGGTGAAATACTAAAGGACTTATGTTCTGGATTTAGAAATTTCTTATTAAAACATGAATTATTGGATTATGAGGAAGACAAAATGGTGAAACACTAAAAAACTTATGTTCTGGATTTAAAGATTTCTTATTAAAACATGAATTATTGGATTATGAAGAAGATGAACTAAATGGTGAAACACTAAAAAACTTATGTTCTGGATTTTTTAAATGAATTAGCTGATTGTGGGTGTCCTTCAACATGAATTATCAGACTTAAATTATGTAAACTTTCAACGAATGTCAAGAAAAATGGGAAAATTCGATGTTTTAGCAATTAAGTAAAGTACTAGTCATACCCGAAGAATATTATTATTAATGTAAGACATGAATTAATCTTTTAAAATATATATATTATATTTAGGTATCTGTGTTTTATGGTGGGAAATGACATTGAAAAAGTATACCACAAATAACAGTTGCCTAATAGTCAGACAGAATTTAATTTGTGACGAAAAAATGTTAGATAATGTAAGTTAATTGCTTTTAAATCAATATAAATTTTAGCAATGATAGTTGAAACCGCATCAGAAACTAAGAAATACGTCCAATTTGCAAGATGTACTCCAAATGGCCCGATGGAGATGATAATTTTGTGATAGATTACCAGCAGAAACATTTTGTAAATTAAATATAATAGGGTTGGGTGGGTCCTCTTAATCCCTTAATTAATATATATTTACAAGCTGATCGTCGTGGTGGGCGGTTGTAATCCAACTAGTGGGAGGCCTCTGTAAATATATATTTGTGTTAGTGAAAACATTAATTAATTTGGTTATAGTGCCAATGACGCATGTATTTTGAAATTATACGTTTCGAATGTGCTGGTAGTTGACTACCCATGCTAGGTGTAATGTTCCGTACGGAAAGCTATAATGCCCAGGTGCTTCTGACCCCACTTGGGGGAGGCACAGAAGACCCTTGTGGACGCGAACAAATATCCACCGTGTCTTTCAGGCACAGATATTTGGTCACTGCTCATTAGGCCTGGCAATACTAAATACATAAACTTTATCTTGTCCTCTCTTGTCTTGATTTTTATCGTTTAAATAGTATGTGTGATAGGTTTTATTTACTAACTTTAATTAATATACCCTTGCGACATGTTGAATGTGACCAGTACCCTTGCTAGCAATACCCATAGGGGGACAGAATATTTTGTCGGATAGACTAGGAGTATATACACCCATGTTAAACAAGGTATATGTATATAGAATGTATGTGTAAAATTATCGCTCCGTATTGAAAATTTCCTGTAAAGGCAAACACAGAATACTGCAAACATATAATAATTCTCTATCCCATAACTTAGTGTGTAAAATTTATTTTAGGTTTTTGACTAATTATAATAATAATAATAATAATAATAATAATAATAATAATAATAATAATAATAATAATAATAATAATAATAATAATAATAATAATAATAATAATAATAATAATGATAATAATAATACTTTGAAATTGTATTTGAAAATAATTTGCGACATGTTGATTGTGAGCAGTACCTTTGTGACCAATACCCATAGGGAGACAGAATATTTTTTCGGATAAACTCGGAGTATATATAATAATAATCATAAT
Organism: Schmidtea polychroa; assembly: GCA_959609185.1. Taxonomy (NCBI): domain Eukaryota; kingdom Metazoa; phylum Platyhelminthes; order Tricladida; family Dugesiidae; genus Schmidtea; species Schmidtea polychroa. Next base: position 3,230 of record CAUHTR010002940.1, read on the forward strand.
AATAATATTAATAATAATAATATTGATTAAAACTTTGAAAATAATACTTTGAACAATATTTGATGAAAATGTTGAAAATCGTGAAAATCGTGAAAATATTGATAATTATTAAAAAATGCAAATGATGAAAATGTTGAAAAACATGAAATTGACGTAGAAATTAAGTTTTATGTAAGTAAATAATAATAATGAAACTTCTAAAAAAAAAAATAATAATTTAAAATAATAATAATACTTTGAACTTGATTATTTTTACCAGTAACTTTGTGAACAATACCCATGTGACTTGTTGAATGTGAGTAGTACCCATGTGTGCAGTACCCATAGGGGGACAGATAGACTAGGATATATATATAATAATAATAATAATAATAGGAGTATATATAATAATAATAATAATAATAATAATAATAATAATAATTATAATAATAATCAACGATTTAAACAAATTAAAACAAAAATTATTAGTTCTAAAAATATTAGGCATCGCTCTAAAAATATGACGTAATCATTCTAAAAATATTAGGCATCATTCTAAAATTATGACGTAATCATTATAAAAATATTAGGCATCGTTCTAAAAATATTAGGCATCATTCTAAAATTATGACGTAATCATTCTAAAAATATTAGGCATCGTTCTAAAAATATTAGGCATCATTCTAAAATTATGACGTAATCATTCTAAAAATATTAGGCATCATTCTAAAAATATTAGGCACCATTCTAAAAATATTAGGCATCATTCTAAAAATATTAGGCATCATTCTAAAAATAAGAGGCACCATTCTAAAAATATTAGGCATCGTTGGGTGAGTCATTCTCTTTGTTAATATTAATGATGATGATACCTTCAATAACTCATTTGAAAGGTCTTGCACTATGCTTTAAGATGAGGTATCGTCCAATAAATTCGGATAATGGGAACATTAATTTTTGGGATGAAAAAAAGTAGGAGCCCGCTGAATCACTTAATAATATTTTGGAAAATAATAATAATTTAACTTTGAAAAGATGGTGGTCATCAAATGTTAATAACATTAAAACTATTAAAGATATATAAGATACCTATAGCTCATTCGAAAGGTCTTGGACTGAGCTTTAAGATGAGGTATCGGTCAATAAAATCGGATAATGGGAACATTAATTTTTGGGATGAAAAAAAGTGTGAGCCCGCCAGATCACTTAATTTAAAGAAAAATTACGTAATAGTTCTAAAAATATGTGGCATCGTTCTAAAAATTTTTTTCCCCGGGGGGGAGGGGGTATGTGATCTGGCGGGCTCCTGATCTGGCGGACTCCAATCCTACTACTGTACATTAATAATACTTAAATTTGTTTGAATTAACCAAATTGTAATTTGACCAATTGAATGGCGGTAATCATCTTAAAACTCGAATAAAAACCAAAGTGCAGTGTAGAAGTTTATGGAAAATTGAATACGGCGGACACTTATTATTTGGTATGATTTTGAAATTATTTATTAATGAAATATTAAATTTTTAAGGTATGGTTAATTTTGCAAATATCTATTTAGATTAATTATTAATGTTTATAAGTGAAGTTAAATATAAGTGAAGCATTCGTATTCTCAGAATTACAGAAATCCATTTTTGGAATGTGTTTTATCATAATTAATAAAATTAAATCACAATATTTCTATAGGTGGAAAATATTTTAAAAATAATATAAATTATAATAAATTTTATAAAGCAAGATTTTCACACGAATGAATATTTTTAATATGTATGTATATATATATATATATATATATATATATATATATATATATATATATATATATATATATAATATCAACATATGTTTCATTGAATTCTTCATCAAGTGTAAATTTCATTTGGATGTTTTTCATTGGAGTAAGGGTGAGTTACGCCATCGGTTACGGTAATTTATTGAACAGGTTTACTAGCAAATTTATAAATAATCATTCCAGCACATAATAGAAAAATTATACATTAATAATTTTAAGAATTAAAAATTAGTGAAACATCACCCAATTCTTTTAAATAATCTTCAATTTATCACTTGCAGTTTAATGACATTTACCAATAAAAGCTTCTTAAGATTGCATTAAAAAATATATTTTCTTACAAATTCAATCAGTGAATTCAAAATTAACAAATATAACTATATGATAATATAAAAAAAATCTTTTTCAATATTCTGTAATTTACTTAAACCAGAAACATTTATTAGGCCAGACTTTATTAATCCTTATCAATTTCATAATAATTCCTTATATTAATAATAATAAATTAAAATTTTATATTATTTTTCAATAAACAAATAAAACAACTGTTATTGTAATATTTGCAATACCATCAAGGGGATTTTCAATTGGAAATATATCAGAATCCAATTTGGCAATCATCTATAATTGAATGATATTAAATCGAAACTATCAGACTGTGATGAATGAATGTTTATTTTTAGATGTTGAATCTTTTGATAATTGTGAGATCAAAACAGAAATGTCTCCTACATAAAGTAGAGTTGTGAGTAAAATTAATTTCAACATAACTAATAATATTCTGTGACGGACAAGAAGTTTAATACCAAAATTTAACAATTCATTTTGAGGTCTAAAGGTTAAGGCTAATATATACATTGATGTCACTAGTAATAATTTGTCAAATGTCAAATTAAAATATAAAAAAAAATTACCTAATATTTACCTAATATAAAATATTTACCTAATAATGGATTTAGCACGAATAATATTTTTCAACCTTGTATAATTTCGTAGATTATCAACTCTATCACATTGTCTCAGAAATGTTGTCTTCGAGAAACTAAAAGGGTTTCGCCAAAATGTATGACCGACAAATCAACCCAAGAACAGTCACTATAAAATACCACCGAAAAATATTTTACTAAAATAAAATGCTTATATAATAAATTTTTCTATATTCCTGAATCGTTTGATCAATCATCAAAGTCAAGTACAAGATTTTGACTATATCGCAATTGTTGAACAATCATTTCCAAATTGCGATTTTCCTCACGTAATGAATGATTGAATGCCACTATTCGTTGTCGCATAGATTCAATTTCTACAATTTGTAATTAAACCTAAAAAGTATTAATCTCAATCGCCAAATTTCTTCCTGATAATCTAGAAACAAGCAAAAAACAGAAACCTAGTAATTAATGTTAAAGTTCAACATTTATAAGTCAAGTTTTTTTTATAATTTATAGTGTTTGATTTAATTATATAGAAATTGGTTATATCTTTCACGTATTAATTTGATATAAAAGCTTGTTAATTATTTTAGTAATTATTTGTTTTATTAATTATTTATTAAATCATGAAGATGATATTAACCATTTGAATGAAGAAGAATATTCTTTGGGGGAAAACAAAACGAAAAAATAAATAAATAACTAAAAAACATTTGTGATCTTATTTTATATGATTAAAGTTTTTTTAAATATTGTAAATATATTTCATTAAATGCATTTTTATTATTATTACTATTATTATTATTATTATTATTATTATTATTATTATTATTATTATTATTATTATTATTATTATTATTATTATTATTATTATTATTATTATTATTATTATTATTATTTAAAACAATAAAATGATAATTTAAGCCTTTTGCTGCAAAAAATGTATTTAATGAAAAAATTGTCGACTATACGATAGTCCTTGTCAATCTCCTGGAATTTAGCAATGTTCTTCCCCAAAATACCTTTCAATCTTTCTTTTATTTCCTTTCTCTTAATTCTCATTGGTTGTAAATATCATGAATTGTTTTACTAAAAACTTTTAAAATTTTTTTATAATTTTTACATTTAAAATTTCAAAATGACACAAACTAAAAATTTTTAAATTTTTTACAGCTTCTATAATAAGCTTCTAGAAGCCTAATAAAATATTTGAAAATATTTTAAATAAAGCCTCCAATAACCACTTATATATGCTATTTAAATATTTCAATAAATGTGTCAATTTTGATTTTCAAACCCTATATTTTAAAATATTTTTTTTCTATATTATTCTAATTATTACTTTTTAATTTATTCTATTTTTTTTAATTTCTTTATATATTGTCAGTTATTCTCAAGGTCAATGAGAACAGATCAAATTCATGATTTCATTGATTTCTTCTTTAGTGTTGATCTTTGGCTGTCTGTTTATGATGAGAATTGCTTCTTTGATTCTGACATTTTTCTTTTGAATGTTTCCATTAGCTATGATTTCTATTGAAATATTTTTTCTTTCCTCTGTTGGCTGACACTGCCGGAGATGACTGCCCAACGAGGATGTTCCACCAGGATCTAGATGTTCTTTAACTCTTTGGTGCAATGTCCTGAGGGTACTTCCAATGTAGATTTCATTGCATACATTGCACGTGATGCAATAGACGATGTTTTTTCTAAAGCACATATCTTTCGGTGTCTGGCAGTTTTTCATTGTGCAATTGTTTTCTCTATTTATGTTGCCTGCCAGAGCTCTTCTCAATGTCCAAGATTTATGTGCTATCCGAATTGGAAGACCGGTACGTTTAAGTTCTTTCAGGATCTTGAAGTCGAGTATGTCACTGATGAATGGGATATTCAGATAGAAATATTTCTGATTCTTTTGTGTTAATTCCCTAGATCTTCTTGGGGTAGAATTCATTTTTTCAATGTCCTCACCTTGGTATCCGTTTCGGTGTAGGATTTTATTGAAATTTGATTGCTCTTTAAAGTTTTCGTTTTTCTCCGTGCATCGATTGGCTATTCTTCGTTTCTCGTTTCTTATGACATGTACTTTCTGTAAGTATGGAAGCGCTGATCTTTGGTGCATAAATATTTCTTTGCGAGCTGGTTTTCTGTAAAACCCGTATGTTGGAGTATTTTCTTCTATTTTGATTCTCAAATCCAATAAATTGAGGGATCCATCTTCTTCCGGATATTCGATTTCGAACTTAATATCTTGATGAGCCGCATTGAATGTATGAAATATTTCCTCCGCTTCTTTTCTGTTTTTGGTCGTGATGAAGATATCATCTACATATCTTGCATTGAAACCGATGGGTTGTATGGTCCTCAGTGTCTGTCGTTCGAGGTTATCCATAAAGATGATTGCTAGCAGTCCTGATATGCTAGAACCCATAGGCAGACCTTTAATTTGTTTATAGATATTTTGTTCAAAGGTAAAATAGGTGTTCTCGAGGATAACAGTAGTTTGGTGATATTCTCGATATTCATTTCCTTTATTAACAAGTTGCTTTCTCTTAATTTCTTTTCTAAACATTGAATAGCCTCTGTTGGTTCAATAGATGTGTATAGTGATACGACATCAAGACTAAATGGGTATTGGAATTCTCTATGACAAGTCATGTTATTATTTAGTCTTGTCATGAGGCAGTCGCTGCTTTGAAGATGGTGTGGTATCGTGTCCAATAAAGGTTTCAAGATCTTTGCAAGGAGCCAACTTGTTTTAGTTGTTGGTCCATTTTTGTTGGACACTATAGGTCTAATTTTGATACCAGGACCCTCTTTGTGAGTTTTAATTAGGTGTTTGATTCTTTTGTCAAGGGGGGAGTGACAAGGGGGGAGAATTTTGCATTATAGAGAAGAATCGTTACTGTGAAGCTGGTTACGAACACCTCGGCAACATCGAAACATACAAGAAAGTCAGCCGCATGTCACCAAACACCATCGAAATGAAGATCAACAAAGTATGGAAAGCCATAGCTTTGGAAATGAGGCTCAACAACAGAATAACCAACAGCTTCGTCACAAAAAATTCTGATCTTCCTAACTTCTACCACCTTATTTTGACACTAAAGTTTACTTAATTAACAAAGACATAATTATAGCACATTCTTTGCATAAATATTATTATTTTTTAAATTTTCAATATTTTCTTACAAAGTATTAACACCTGCGCGAAAGATGTTATTATTATTATTATTATTATTATTATTATTATTATTATTATTATTATTATTATTATTATTTATATTTAAAACAATAAAATGATAATTTAAGCCTTTTGCTGCAAGTAATGTATTTAATGAAAACATTTTCGACTATAAGATAGTCCATGTCAATTATTATTATTATAAAAATTATTAGTATTATTACTACAATTATTAACATATAAAATAAAAATAAAAAACACCAACATTTTTCTTTGACATCTTTGGCTTCCATAATTATTCCATCGGAGACATAATTTATTCCTTCATTAATTACATCTAAAAAATGCATGTTTAAAAAAAACATAAAGTTAAAATAATTTACCATTTTCAAAAATTCTGGAAATATCAAGGAGATCTTCATTTTCCGTGATCTCGAACCAATCTCCGATAAAAAGATCTAAAATAATATTAATAAAATTATTTTAAATAATAGATTTTACCATTTCCTTCATGTTCCATCAAAGTTCCATGAAATTGGAGAGAATCAGCTTGACTGGTTTCTAAATAATAAAGTATATATATATATATATATATATATATATATATATATATATATATATATATATATATATATATATATAAAATTAAAATTTAAAATTACCATCGACAACTTTTGAATTGTTATTAGCCATTTGTGAAAATAAATTGTGCCAAAATACCAATGTCAATCTTTATAAAGTGATTGTGATTTTCAAAATCAACCAATCAACTCCAATATATAAAATTTAAAATCAATAAAATAGATTAAATAATAAAATAAAACCTGGATAAGTGAGAGATCAGCCTAAAATACATATCAGAGACTTTGAATACCCTATATGAGCGTGATTTTCACATAGTTCATAATACATATGAAAAGAGAATCAAGGAAGTCGGCTTTGAAATTGTCAACCATTCTCCATATTACAACAAAGGATGTGGTTATTGATGCTGCGGAGTCATGGTTTGCAGAATAGGATTAGAAAACCTTGTGACTAATACATTAAATGTATAGAGTTGAAAAGTGATTATGTTGTATAAAATAGTATTATATATCAACATTATATATCAACACCTCGCATATTTAAAACTTTTTATAAAATAATTGATTATATCTATATAAAAATATACATATATATGTACAAATTAAAGCCCCGAAATTTAGTTTTCTAGATCAGCGACAAAGATATCATTATGGAGCCATTGAAATTCCAATCATAACAATTATTACTTTCACCATGTGAAGATAAAATTGACAATCGATCCATTTACTTTAAATCATAAGGGTAGCAAGGGTTTGTTTTTCAACATCCTCGTGTGTCAAACCTTAACCCATTTACCGCTCTACCCGAAGGTAGTGATGTTTAAATCAATGTATAGTTCTTTTTTTAGGTTATAATTCGTTATAATTCGTATTATGAAATTATCAGATTTATTCCAAATTAAAATGATTTCATGATCAGAATGATTTAATAAAATTTCAGGCTTAAATTCACTTTTTATGTAAGTTATCCATAAAATTATATTGTTAAAGTTTTATAGATTTTTGAGAAATTATATTTTAATTCACAAAAATGGTACAAAACAAATAAAAATATTAAAATTTACAAAATTAAAAAATGTTAATTAAAAATCAAAATTTTTTTTATATTATTGAATCGAGATCTAATATGTGCAATATTAACATTAATTTATCTATTTAGAATTTTTAACATTTTATGTATTCTCATTATAAATGTAAATTTAACCACTGTAGCGCTTAGATGCGCATTAAACATAATTAATAGTCACAAATATCAAATAATGATTTGTTGTAAGTCGATTAATAGTCACATAGAGATTGTAATATTACAATAATTATTTACATATATATTTTACATTGACATAACTTTTATATTTTGCGTGCAAATCAAATGCGATATAAATGCAAACTTCAACAAAGACATGCTATAAACAAAGTTATATTAAAATTTAAAAAAGATATTAATGACAGGCAAAAGGTAAGAATGAAATATTTTATAATCTATTAATTTTTATTTGGACTTTTTAATCAATCTTTTATTTGAAAAATTAGAGAAATAATGACTGTTGTAGAAGCATTGAATCAAGAATGTAAATCTTCTAGTGATTCAAGAATCATTGAAGACTTTCAGGTTAATGAAGAGATTTTGTCAGATGTTGATGAAACTATTAATTAACTTAAACATAAAGACATTGAACAACATGAATGTAATGATTTTGAAGAATGTACTGATCATTTTGTAGAAAATATAATGAAAGCAACATGTGGGGAGGAAGAATTTGTATGCATTAATCAATAAATCTTAAACTTGATTATTTTTATTTGAAATAAAACAAAGAAATTTATAAATATTAGAAAATTCTTAATATAGTGTGTGTGACCTATATATAAATTAAACTATATAGAATATGTCTTTGTCCTTGTAGACTCATAGTTTTATATAATTAAATAAATTGAATTCACCTAAAAACTTTTAATAAAAATTCTAAAAAAATAAGTACAATTATAAATTTAGATTAACCTAAATAAGAAAACTTGGTTTCTATGGTTACTGGTAAGTTGTGGTTAAGTGACCTACCTAAAATACTAATTGACCTCAGAATTTTTAGGAAAAAGCAAAAATCTTCAGCGGGGTGGGATGGGGTTGGCCAAGCAGGTCCATATCCTCCTACTCTGCTGTTGTGTTTGAGTTATTTTCATGTGATAATTATTGCTTTTGGGGTTTATTAATTTAATGTTATAAGATTTTTGTTTAAATGTTTATTTGGTTATTGGATGTGTTTGAGTTTGACTCTACTTGGTGTCATGTATGCTTGCTGTATACCAACGCCTCTCAGTCACAATTCAATCACTTAGGATAAACCCATTCATTTTACCTTCTTCGTTTTGATTTGAATTTAAATCAATCTAACCAGCTTTAGGACCAACTTTACAACTTGACATAATATTTAACTTTTTAAATGAAAATTATTAACGAAATTATTCTTTATTATATAAACTGAATAACTCAAAATATTTATGAATTTTAATTAATATTAAAAGCAAAATGTTCCTTAATAGCTAATTATTTATTCAAATAAATTTCATATATAAAGATTTCATTATTAATTTCAATATTCAAACGAAATAAAAGACTAATTTCAGTAGGAATTGTGACAAAAACTGCATTCATTTATAAAAATTCAGTAAACTATATTTTAAAATATCTAATTCTTTTGTAAATTTGTTATTTTTTCATATTTCCAAATATTACATGTATGTAAGTGTTAATTTTGTAAATTTTCTATATTTATGTTTTTTCACATTTTACACTCTCATATTGATAATATATTTATTTATTAATCAAAGTTATTTTCTTTTATATTTAAAATTTTTTTATAAATGAAAACAAACCAATATATTTATTACAAAACACTATTTATTTTTTCGAAATGAAAATTGTATAGACTTTATTTATGGGAATAGATTTCAATGATTATTTTTCTTTCTTTTTTGATAAAATGTTTCATTTTTCTCTCAATATTTGTTTCGTTACAAATTCAATATAAAAACTATAAAAATTTTTAAAAATGATTGAGGATATAAATTTAAAAATACTGAAAAAAATAAACAATTCTACAAATTAAATATTACAATAATTTTAATTTTAATTTTAATTTGCTTATAGGTTACAAAATTATTATAAATTTAAACAAAAATATATTTCCCATGCTGCTTTCTTAATAACAGAAAATTTAGTACTAGGTTTTCGATAAAATTGCGGAAGTAATAACTGATACTGGCAATTAACTCTAAATTCATCAAATTATTATTTTAAGGGATTAAATTTAATATTTTCCAAAATTATAATATTAAAACAACTGAGGCAATACATTGTTCTGATTTCCTTAATAGAATACAGTTTACTTAAAATACAGATTTTATGATACCGTCACATTATTCATTATGTGGTTTAGTACAGTTCATCGAATCAAACAAAGTTCGTATAAAGTACAAAAAATATAATCATAATTTTTGTTTTTAATTTGACCATATTTTTAATTCATACATCATTGCATTATAATCATATTGTGTAAATTATAACGAATCCTTTTTATAATATCAAATTTCAGAAGAGGTGAATATTACTTTAGCTTTGTCAAAGCTTTATGTTCGACTTTAGAAACAGCCGACTACCATTTATATGATGATCTAAATGTCTATCGTTACTAGTAAAACGTATCACTTATACATCGGATATTTTTAATATTTTGTTTCTTAGTGATTAAAGTTAATAATAAATTGACTAGTATAAAATTATTTAAAACATTTATTATATAACAAATTACAACAATCGGTTCCATCTAAAGATTTATTTAATTATACGCAATATACTCTGAACTGCTTTACATTTGGTCTTTGGCCTCTAATGTAATTTCATTACTTAACAATTTAAAAATTTTAATTTAATTATTTTAATAATGTTGATGTGTTTAACAATGATTTTTGAATACATAATTTATTTCTTGTGATATGGCCTAGTTGATGAAAAAAGTTTAAATATTTCTGAAATGTCTGAATTATTATTATTATGTATTTTAGGCAGAAAATTGGATGCTAAGACCCCATTATTTTCGATTAATATTTTATTTAACATCCGAGATGAAGACGTAATTTCAACAAATTCATTATTTGAATATTTTTCACCAAAAGAATTACTGGCTTTTCTCATTGCTGTGAAATTCGTCTTGGGCTCATTAATATTGCCTTGATGTCTTTGTATTTCTGCATATAATTTATATTTATCAATAGGTTTCTATGAGAATTTATATTTGTCGGTCATATTCTTTGTTAGCATTTAATTTTTGAGGATTAAAAATTTAAATTAAAATAAGTCTAATTCCTAAAACTTTTATTGTTTTTTCTAAAATCTCTCTCAACTCTCACTTTTACATTTTTAAACAAAATATGACATGAAACCGACAATTTTCTTATTTTCAAAATTAAAACTGAAATCTCAATTCTTCAAACTAAGATTAAAAATTTAACAAAATTTTTATACATTATTTATAAATAACATTCTAAATTCAATTAGTTTGGTCAATCACAAATGATAAATCGAAATATGTGCATAAGACGTTTGAATTATTTTCTTTTGATTATTGTTTGGAATAAATGAAGGCGAGTTAGGTGGAGAGGTTTAAATTTTATGATTTGATGTTATATGTTTTACTTCTGAATAGCAGCCAAACTGGCATTATTGTCTAAAATCGAAGTAATTGAGAACATGAGACCCTCAATAATAATTCAACATCAATTAATTACTAATTTATTTAAATATTAAATTAATTTAATTTATAAAGAAACTGAACGTTTCCTCTTTTGACTTTTTGTTAACTCGTTTTATTCTAACTTCCACAGCTTGCTGGTTTTATCACTTTATTGTTTCACAACATGCAAAGAAAATTGTCATGCAGTGAAATTAATAGCCATTCCTTCCAGAAGTTATTTACTTTCATATTAAACTTTTATCATTGAAATCAAGTATATCCACACAGAAAAGATAATTGAAAAGAGTATTTCTTCATGGCATGCTGAAGTGCTTGTAGCAAAACATGAGATTAAAAAGCGTCTAGTTATTGAATATTCACCGAATATATATTTATTCACACATCTTAATGCTTATCCCCTTTAAATGATCACTGGACTCGAAAATAAGGTAACTAAATTTCATCCTTTTGCTAAATTAGACCTAAATAATGCTTATGGTCAAATATCATTATATTCAGAGGAAAAGTTTTACACTATTGAATAAAGCTATTGATAAACTCTACAGATTAGCAGATGTACTTTTTTAACAATGAACAGTTTTATTGTTATTTTTTAAAAATTATTTATATAAAATGAATTTAAATATTTATAATTTTAATTAAATATTAATTAAATTAAATAAAAATTAAATTAGGTAAATATAGAAATAATATATACATATTTGTTTATTTAATATTTTTTTCCACTTTCTTCACCTTTTTAAAAATCATACCAACATGTAATACCAAAAATCATAGGTCCTTATTGAATTAAACAAGCTACCGAATTCGAGCCAATATAACAAGTTTCTAAAGTCAAAATCGCTGATCAAGACAGAAGATTTTATTAAAAAATTTAAAAGCCAAACTTTGTTCTTATTAAAGTAGAAATTCTTTCGAATTCAAGAAAGTTGCTTTCTAGTGGAAAATAGATGAAATGATTGAAAACAACAGTACTTTTCCATATCTTGATGATGTGGTCATTAGAATTTTAATATTTTTTATTTCCAATAAACGAACAGCAATTTAATTTACGTACTTAATTTACTTAAACAACACAATTATTTTCTTTAATGAGGATAATTATTCAAATAATGAGTTTTATAACAGTCCCTAGGTTTGTTTCTAAAATATATCATTAATTACACAGACAACAATTATAATATTTGGCCAAAAAAAATTTAAAGTATTTTATTTACCTTCTGAAATTAAATAGCTCTTCTATTATATTTTCTACTTCAATCATTAAACAATAAAATATTATTTTAAAATTAAGTTATCTTATCTCTTTGGATGCTAAGCAATTCACAGATATGTACAACATATTTTATAATTACATTATTTTAAAACATATCTAAGAAAAAGACGAATGTGGGAAAATATTTTGGAAGAGGTATCACGACGTGGGATTGTTTAATGACTAATAAAACCTGAAGATATACAAATAAATTGAAAAATTGCATTAAGAAATTAAAACAATTATAAATAAAATTGAGGTATATTTAATTTTAATTAAACAAAACCACATTTGAAAACATTTTTGCAATCAGTTTCTTTTAAAGGAAGAATAAATTGAGACAAAAGATCTGTCTTAGGTAATAATAGCATTTAAATTACATAATTACACAAATACATTACAATTATATGTGTAATTTTGCCATATTTTATTGAAGAATTGACAGATGGTTTAGTAAACACTATTGGATTTAATTCCTTTCTCCTAAAATGCTGACGCCAATTAAGGAAATTTTAGAAACGGAATTACTAGAAAAGAATTATTTTTAAAACAAATATTTTTATATATATTGATATTTTTTTACAGATTTATTGTTATTATATATTATTTGTGGTTTTATAACTTTAAATAAACTGATAATGTAATAATGGTTAATATAAATTGCTATAGTAGGGGTGTGATTTTTTAAAGAAAATTGACATGTGTAGTGTAGTGTTTTATTTTTATTTTGTAATTTGTAATTAGAATTTATAGTAGTTTATTATTAGCTTTGTTTTCAAGTAATGCGTAAAAGAAAAAAATAATAAAGAAATAATTAACACTATAGTTTAATTGTAGACAAAAATTAAATAAATTAATAAAAAAAGAATCGATAACTAAAAAAATCAAACAGAAAATTCTGGAAAGAAATGAAGTAGGAAAATTATAAAACTAACAGATTAAATAGATAGTTTTTCTTGAAAAAGCTATAGAATCACAAATCAAATCCTAACAACAGAAGAATAAAACCAAAGTAGATAGATAGGGGTCCGCTGGATCACATACCCCCTCAGAGAAATTTTTTAATGTTCTTTTCAAGGTCAAATATTTTAAGGAAAAGGTCAATTTTTTTTAAATTTGAAATTCCCGCCATGAGATATTATTATTATTTGATAACTCGTTTTAAAAGTCTTTGAAAGGGTTATAACGCACAGATATTATTATTATTATTATTATTTTTTTTTATTATTATAATTATTATTTTTTTAATTATTATTATTGTCATTATTATTTCNATTATTGTTCACATCATAAAATGATAATATATTAAGACATCATTAATATATTGAATTTAATTTTCTATCAATTAGACTGATTATAATTTTATTTGCACACTTGTTTTGTTTTAAATATTGAATTTTTCTTAATTTTGATGTTTTTTTGATAAATACATCAATGAATAGTTATGAGTAGTTGTCCATCAAATATCTAATGTGTTCCGTATGTCATATATTTTGCTTTAATTATTGAATCTTTAGTCCTAAATTTTAATTTTGTTATGTCTTTGTTACATAAATCAACTTTAGTGTCAAAATGTGTTTTAAAATATATTTAAGTTTTAAAATACTTCAATGTAATGTATTTATTCTTTTCCTACCCCTTCTTTGATTTTGATTGGACCGGAAATATTCATTTTCTTTATAAACAGTTATAATTTTCGAATTCGTCACTTTTAAAAAATATTTTTACAAAATCAATTTTTACAAATATTAAAATGGATGAACAGGATAATATTTTACGCGTCATGTTGGCAGGATAGAACGGTAAATTATTTTATTTTTATTATTATTATTATTATTTGTTATTTTTGAGAATTTATGTTATGAAGTCACCGAGGCCGACAATTATAATCAAGATCTGCCAATTATTATTAATGACGATGAAGAAGATTATTTTTAAAGTAAATTTATTTTTTAAATTTAATTGAAATTAAAAATTATTTAATTGATCAGACTATTAATGATGGTGAAATTGTTATTGAGGACGATACCCAAGATATTATCATGGAATCAAGCGGTAAATTTATTTTATTTAATTAATTTACTAAAACTTTAGGCGATGATACCTCAAATGTTGGATATTCCCCAAATATTAATGATGTTTCTGATGAATATGCTCTCACATCTATTGAGGAGGAAATTAATAATGCCCCCGTTTTTATGTGGATGAATCTGAGGATGATTCCGATATTGAATCAAAATGTTAGTTATATTTTATTATTATTTTAAAAATTGATTTAAAATTGAGTTTGACAATTAATTTTATTTAATAACGACTTTTAAATTATGAAAATCTTTCTGAAAATAATTATGAAAATAATGAAAAGGTTTCTGAAAATAATTATGAAAAAGCTGAAAATCAGGAAAAATATTAAAAAAGGTGAAATTAATAAGTTGTTTTGAAAATAATAATTGAATAGAAATAAAACTTTGAAAATAATAATTGTCAAACGTAGTTTGCATTGAGCACGCAACTACTCTTTCTTTATATAATAATAATAATAATAATAATAATAATAATAATAATAATAATAATAATAATAATAATAATAATAATAATAATAATAATAATAATAATAATAATAATAATATTAATAATAATAATAATAATGATAATAATGATAATAATATTTATGATTTCATACCTCCCATATTTTATACCTCTGATAATAATATTACAATAAATTATATAGATATTCCGATTATTATTCCGTTTTATAATTATTATGCAATAAAAACGGCTTAAGAATTGTTAATAAAGACATTATATATAAATGCAATATTTTATAACTATTAATATATTATATATATATTTATAATTTATCAGGTAAATTTTACCCACGCTACTTCATGTCTTCATATGATCATACAAATATTTGCCATAAAAATATGAAAAAATATTAGGATAATAAATTCTATGCCATCAACTACTTTATTGTCCAATATCCCACAGTATTAAATATATAGAGTTCTATAATATTCACAAATCATTTTAAATCTGTTCTCTTTAAATAAAAAGAAATTGTTTATCGAAATACAAAAAATAGTGATTTAAATTTATCAATAAATTTTTTAATTTATAAAAAGACTCCAGCTAAGCCTTCTGAAAATGTAGTTGACGATAATTACATTCCACATCATCCACAATTAGATACTATTCAACGATCTAAGATTATATTTGGTGAATCCATATACTTACTTTTATTGGAAGACGGTGATAATTTCCATTATACCGCAGTTTTTAACTTACAAAAATTAATGAACTCACACCCTAGCAGTGAATGCAGTGTTAAAATTAGAGTGAACTGGTGTCCTCATTGTCTCAATGGTTTTCGACATGAAAAAGCATTTAACGTACATGTTGCACTATGCAGTAAGAACCAGATAGGTACTACTCTATATACCCTACCTAAAGAGAAAAATTTAGTTTTTCCAAATTATGCGAAGACCATAACCCCGCCATTCGTAATATATGCAGACTTTGAATCAAATTTACAGGGAGATATAATTCACCATCAAAAGCCCTTTCCAATAACATCAGGTTTATTATTAATTAATAATTATAATAAATCTAAATTTTACTATGAGTTTGTTGGGGATGATTGTGTGTTGTTTTTCTTAGGTAAGGTGGAGGAAATTGCTGTCACAGTTGTCTTGCCATATTACGAAATTAATGGGAGAAAACCTATTCAAACCTTATCTTTCATTGAAGAGTGGGCTTTTTGAGATTCCAGGACCTGTTATCTTTGCAACAAATTTATTCGCAATGGAGTTAGAGACCATTGCCACTTCTCAGGTAAGTATCTTAGTGCTGCCTGTAAGAACTGTAATGTTTCTCGACGAATTCAGAAACAGTTACCTGTTGTTTTTCACAATTTTCCTTCTTGGGAATTAAATATATAGGGACTTGTTTAAATTATATAACATTAGCATGCTCGGTAAATCCGTAGAGAACCTCAAGAAACGGATGAATTTGAGGCTATGCAATTCAGCTGAAAAGATGATTGTATATGCTTCAAAGCCGACTTTCAAGAAATCTATCAAAATTGATGATGATTTGATTGTGGCTCATCTGGATAAAGATTTCTATATGTTTAGACAGACCTAGTTATATTGGACAAACAGTGTTAGACCTGTCTAAACTAAGAATCTATCAACTACAGTATGTGGAATTGGTCAAGTTCAGGTCTGAATTCAACGGTGATATAAATATCGTTGCCAGCGACACCGACTCCTTTTTCTTAGAGATAATGCACTGTAAGCTTGACACTCTCTTACTGGCAACTAAAGATGTCAATTATCCGGACTTTCTGGTATCCGGATATCAAATAGCTTAAACATGAAATATCCGGATATCCGGATACTATTCGGATATTTGCCAATTCTGAAATTTAGAAAAAAAAATCAAAATATTTTAGTTTTTAAGTTCATTTTATTTAATTCAAGAAAAAGAAAGTATATAATAATATAGTTTTATTATTTTTAATCATTATTAATTTATTATTCATTATTGAAATAATATTTCAAGAATACCAAAGCGTTCAACAATGGAAACTGAAGTCTACTTCTTAATTTTGTTGAAAATGTACCAGCCACCGAGAAAACTCTCTCACTGCTAGTGGAGGTTGGTTGAATCGTATTAAGAGCATTCAAAAGTTTTTCTAAGTTGTGAGTTAGTTTTCCATTGCCTTCAAGAAGTTTAAATTCTTTTTGTAAAGAGTCAAAATTATTTTTTTGAAATTTTGTTGGATTTTCACTGCTCATGGAAGCTATAGATTTTTTCAATTCCATAACCAATGTAATCGGTTTGCAAATTTCATCCTCAGATCCGGACGAAGACACATGATTTTCATCTTCTGGAATTGCATACAATCGACTCATTGTATCTTTTGCATAGGCATAGATTGCTGGTTTCGAAGCATATGTAATATCATCAAAATTATCATCTCGGGAGATTGATGAATTTTGTAGAAATTTCATCAAAGATACTACTTCTTTATTTCTTCGTTTTAAAATTTCTGTTTTTAATGACGTCAACATTTCATTGCTCAAATCTGAATCAACATCGTTTAATTTTTTAAACATAAATTTAAAAACACCTTCGCTAGATAAAAGTGTTGCTTGTTCGTTACTCAACTCTTTTACACCTAATTCAAGTGGTTTTAAGATATTTAACATATTTTCTAGGATTACGAAATTTTGTTCATTGTAATATTCTTTTTCCGTTCTTAATAAGTCAATCAATGATTGTTTAATACATTTTTTTAACTTTAGGAGTCGCTCAATCATAGGGACCAATGAGTTCCTGTTTTTTTATAAAAAACACCAATCACGGCCAAATGAATGGCGTGATTGTAGCACAATTGACTGATTGCAGAAATATTTCGTCCATACTTCTGCATAAGAGCAGCACCATCATGCGTGGAAGCAACAATATCTGAAAACTGAATACCGAATTCTAAAAGTTTATCTTTCACTATTTTTTTAGTTTTTTCAGCGTCACAAGATCCATCGATTTTTGCCAATCCTAATTTATAACAGATACTCTTGCTATGTAGTGTAACATTCATATAACGCTTCATATTTATGTCCGTCCATTCATCGACTGTAATACTGAATTTTTGTTCATTGTTTTTTTTTGTATTTAGATTGTTTTTAAGTTCTTCTCGTTTCTGTTCGTAAAACTGAATTATAAGTTTTTAACTGTGTTTCGACTACGTGGCATTTCGAATCCTCCTTTATGTATAAATTCTCTAATTGCTGATGAATTAGTTATTGCGTGGATTGAAAATCCATCTTTTGCAGCACATTTTGCTAATAACTCACCTAAGCTTTCTCTCTTAACAAACTTTAAAATTTGTTGTGAATTTACAATTTTTGAAGATTTGACACTTGTAGTTTCTTCTTGATTCGACGTTCTTTTGTTGATATAAATTTCATGTCTTTTCAAATGATTTATGAGTGGAGTTGTAGAAGATCCTTTACATTTGATATTATTACCACATTTTCTACATGTCGCCTCCTCAGAACTATATTTTTCAAAGTGAATCCAAACCTCCGATTTTTTTGAAGACATTATTATAACGATAACCCTTCAAAATACAAACTAAGATATAAATTTTTAAAATTTTAAATATATTCATACATACCTTTAATTTGATTTAAATTCGTTTTTCAGCACAGAAATACCACCAAAACAAAGTGCACTGCACAACTAACTCTGATTTGATTTAAATACGAGTAAAACAAAAATAATCTCTAAATGTAATGTTAGTGCACAGCCAACTCTGATTATACAGGGTTTTTCACCGTATTTTAACATTGTGTCATCGTATTTTGACATTGTGTCAACCAATTTTGACATTGTGTCACCGTATTTTGACATTGTGTCAATCAATTTTGACATTGTGTCAATCAATTTTGACATTGTGTCACCGTATTTTGACAAATGAAAAATTTTTTAATACACCCTTAATGGTCAATCAACATATCAATAATAATGATCGGAAAAGGATTTTGGATTGTGAAAATACCAATATAATGTTTTTTTTGATTTAATTGTTGTAAATGACTTTTTTAACTATAAGAAATAAAATATTTTATATAAATAATTCATCTACAAATATTTATAATAGTTTTTTTACTTATCAAAATACGGTGACACAATGTCAAAATTGGTTGACACATTGTCAAAATACGATGAAAAACCCTGTAAAATTCAAATTTTTGAAACGATAAAAATTTACTTTTTCGAAAATAAAATATCCGGATAATTGATTCAAAATATCCGGATTTCGAATTATCCGTTATTCAGAAAATATCCGGATAGTTCAAACCGATTATTATCCGGATTGCCATCCCTACTGGCAACGATTCGTGACAATCTTTTAGACACTTTCAACTATGACCAAACACATCCTTTATACTCGAGAAACCTAGATTCTGTGATAGGTAAATTTAGAGACGAGAGCAAAGGTCTCGGGTATAAGGAATGGGTTTTCTTAAGGCCCAAGTGTTATAATTTGTTAGGGTAGAAAGGTAGTCTGAGAGCTAAGGGTGTGAAATTAGTCGGAACAGAGATTGGGCACCAATCATATTTAGACTGCTACAATAACAGCGTAGTATATTCTGTGCCACAGACTAGGATAGGGACGCGCAACCACCAGCTTCTTACGTTTAAAAATACCAAGATTGCATTGTCAAACAACGATGATAACAATTATGGGTGGGGAAAAATTCCAGTCTCGCATTTGGGCATTATTTAGGAATAGATGCCTTAGATGTTGATCAATTATTTTTAGAAATTCGTCCACTATTCGGAAGTCTAAGTCCAGATTTCAATGATGATGACAATGATATTGATATAGATGACGTATTGTTATTGAATTTATCTGTGATTTAATATATCTTTTAATGTCTTAATTTATTATCATTTTTATGATGTGAAAACTAATAATAATTTTGTAAATCCTAATAATAATAATAATAATAATAATAATAATAATAATAATTATTATTATTATTATTATTATTATTATTATTATTATTATTATTATTGTTGTTGAGGTCCGTAAATTAAAATAAATTTAAATAAAATTTAGGTTAATGATTTAATAACATGAGGAGTCAGAGGGAACCGATTTAAAGTAATTTAAAACCCAACATTATTATTATTATTATTATTATTATTATTATTATTATTATTATTATTAATAATAATATTATTGTTAGTGTATGGCAGTGTCTCCAGAGGCGAAAATGATTTTTCATACTCCATGTTTATATGTTTGCAGATATTTTTTTCTGTGATTTAGATAATTTGCAAGTGATGTGATTTCCAGTGTAGAAGGTAAAGTATGCAATAAAGTTGAATCAGCAATATTTTATACTTACCTGGCGCGAAGAGAAATCTTCGTGTCTCCTGCATAGTACTTATGAGAGCCAAAAGCTCGAAACTAGTCTACTATTGAGATTTGCACTGGCTATTACAAAGCTTGTAATGTTTATATTATTTTAATGTTAGACATCCGTAAAAAAAATATTTTACTCCAATAATAATAATAGTAATAGTAAAATAATAAAAATAATAATAAAAATAATAAAAATAGAAACAATAATAATAAATAATAATAATAATTATAATGAAAATAATACTAATAAAAAAATAAATAATAAATAAAATAATAATAATAATAATCATAGTAATAATAATAATAATAATAATAATAATAATAATAATAATAATAATAATAATAATAATAATAATAATAATAATAATAATAATAATAATAATAATGATAATAATAATAATACAGAAACGCCAACTCAATAAATTCAACATAAACGCGATATATTTCAATTGTACAACAATCTTCGTCAGGCCGCAATCTGGATAATCAATAATAAGACATAAAATATGTAATATCTAAACAAATTAACTAATAATAATCATCTCCATACTGTATCAAAAATTTTAAAAAAATATTTCAAAAAAAAAAAAATATTTTAAAAAAACCAAACCATATCTTACATAGCCCCACATACATATTATTTTAAAATTAAATTTTAATTTAATAACATTTAATATTCAACATAAAATTAACAAATTAAAAAAAAAATTATATAGTTTACAAAACACAAACATAATTATACCACAAACCCGACTCCCAACCTTCATCCTTCAATTACTTAAACACATTCAAAATCTCCGTGGAACGGGTAGCTTGATCATTTATTTTTGGATTTAAATATCTAATCAACAATGCCTCACAAGTTACTCGTTCCCAATAATTACTTAAACCTTTTGAAATAATTTTAAAATCAGAGATACCTATTTTTTTACTGACACATTTCCTAACATGATTACTAATATTAGTCAATCCTTTTGGTCGACAGTGTTCAAGAACTCGGGTGCAGAGATGACGGGTAGTCTCTCCAATGTATATGGAATTACACCCATTACATGTAAATTGATACACGAGCTCAGAACACAAACCAATTGGCGTTGGACATTTACTAGTAAACATACTGCTAACTTTGCAAGAAGTGGAAACAATCCTGAATTGATCCTTGTATATGTTTAAATTTATGTTTAAATTCTCTGAAACCCTCAGAATAAGGCAATACTAACACATATTTCGGCTCCATGCGATTGGATCGATTCTTTTCACTTTCCGAATTTAACATAGTACTTTCCTCAGGATCAATAGGTACCTCGGATTCAGACGTACGCATACCAACGTTATCAGATTTAAACATTAACTTATCCACGGTCACTTTTGTCATTTTCTCAAGAAAAGATTTAGAGTAGCCATTTTTAAGTAACAACTCAACCAATAAATCAATACTTTTTACTGAATTAGCAAACGTGGAGGATAGTGACCAAGCACGAAACACTAATCCTCTCACCATATTCCTTATATATTTAAACTCACAAAAACTATCGGGCGTTGTATATAAACCAGTATCCGTCGACTTTCTATATATTTCAGTCTCATAATGTTTCGATTTACGTTGAATGAGTAAATCTAAAAACGCAATCGATGACCTTTTTTCTTATTCACATGTGAATTTAATATTCTTATGCAAATCATTCATAAAATTTAAAAACGGCATTACATGTTCACGACTCTCAAACACCAAAAAAATATCATCCACATACCGTTTGTACACACTAGGTTTAACAAGATGGCATGAAGACATTTTCTTTTCCAAACTAGACATAAAAATAGAAGCCATAGTTGGGGCTAATGGTGAACCCATAGCAACACCATCCACTTGTTTATACCATTCATTATTAAAAAAAAGTTAACATTCGACGTTGAAAATTTAAGCAATTTGCGAAAAGCAATTTTATCTACATTCTTATGTTCAGACTCATTATTATTCCACATTTCACAACATAAATCAATCGTTTCCGCCAATGGAACATTAGTAAAAAGACTACACACATCAAACGAAACCATCATTTCATCATCAGAACTTTTCTTCAGTGCAGCAATGAATGAAGCAAATTCAAAGCTATCCTTACATTCGAACTCAGACGCCATTAAAGGTTTTAATAACCCATCCAAAAATTTGACAATTTTATAATGAGCGGTTTCTACCATCGATAACACTGGTCTCATAGGCATACCTGCTTTATGTACTTTTGGAAGACCATAAAGCTTTGCGAGTTGAGATCCTTTCGGTTTTAGGAATTTCACCAAATCTATATCAAAATTTTTATTATCCGACAATTTGTTTAACATTTTTATCAAAGTTAGTTCATCTTTCAGAGGAGGCAACTTCCCATTTTTTCGACAACTACCATCTTTAACAAACTGTGGAGATGACAAAACTTCGTTCAATTTGTTCACATACACATTATGTCTAAGATAACCAAACCATTACCTTTATCATATTTACAAACGTTAATATCTTTTTTAGCCAAATTCTTCAAGATCAAAAAATCTTTTATATCTTGTTTTTTATTTTTATTAATATAATCAATCGTACTCACATTCAACAAATTCTTTACATAATTATTATCTATATTCTTATCAAACACGCACATATTGTAGTACAATCTTTCAATTTTAGCACACAGTTTAGTTTTGTCAATTTTAAAATATTTTAAAATTCGCTCTTCATCATGTGTCAACACAATTTTACTCATATTTAAAAATGTTTCCTTTACATCAAACTTATAAATACCAAACAATCTTCTTAAATTATTCAACTTTTTAATATGGGAATCATACTTATGCTTTAATTGTAACTCAGAACAATTGATACACCATTTGATACAATATTGAAAACGAAAATCACCAATCAACCTGATCAAAACCGCTTCTATTCCAACTAATTCATCATCCAAAATCCGCTTCTTTTTCTTCTGTGCTTCCAAAGTTCTACGCAACGTTTTCCGATGGATTGAAATAATATCTTGAAGTAATAATAATAATAATAATAATAATAATAATAATAATAATAATAATAATAATAATAAAAATAATAATAATAATAATAATAATAATAATAATAATAATAATAATAATAATAATAATAATAATAATAATAATAATAATAATAATAATAACAATATTTATAATAATAATCGCTGTGCGTTATAACCCTTTGAAAGACCTTTAAAACGAGTTATCAAATAATAATAATATCCCTTGGTGAGAACTCTCGAATTTTAAATTTTAAAAAAAAATTGACCTTTACCTTAAAATATTTGACTCTGACCAACATATTTGAC
Source organism: Schmidtea polychroa (assembly GCA_959609185.1). Taxonomy (NCBI): domain Eukaryota; kingdom Metazoa; phylum Platyhelminthes; order Tricladida; family Dugesiidae; genus Schmidtea; species Schmidtea polychroa. Next base: position 26,987 of record CAUHTR010002940.1, read on the forward strand.
CTTGAAACGAATTTTAAAAAATTTTCCCTGAGGGGGTATGTGATCCATTGGACCCCTATCTATTTACTTACCAGAAGATTAATTAAAGGAAAGGAACACATTCTGATTTATTATTTTGAAATAAACATTATCTGAACTCCAAACAGGAAGAAAATTATCCCGATAATATTCCTTAAGACAATCAGAAGGATAAATTTCTATTTACCATTAAATTAAATTGCTATTCAAATACTGATTTCGTGAAATAATAATCTGTGTACATCTCGAAGATTAAAAAATTAAAGTAATTTCAGGTCCCTCAACAAAAAAAGAGATTGTAATGATTTACCTTACGAAACAACTGAAGACATATCTTGTCACAACAAAGTATTTTTTTGCTGGTTAATAAATTGTAATTGTTCCAGTTTATTATTGTGTATCTCTTGTCAACATATATACCAGCACCCCGGCTATCCATACACATTTTTTAAATTGAGACCCTGTCGGGCTCTACTGTTTTCTACCACACACTAAACTAAATAACATGTATTGTACCAATATGATTTTGCGATGAGTATTTGTGTAAAATGCCCTAAAATGGCAATCATATTCTTAAAAAGGTCACCCTCCATTACGAATTAAAAAAATAACTGATAAATAAAAATAAAACGACACTAAATACTAATATTTATTTTTAAATACATTAAGGTCATCTAATATTTGATAATAGAAACCTTAAATTTAGTGTTCTTTCCGACTTACATAAGTTCTTCAAATCCTGTAGCACATTGATTGCTCTCTCAGTGTTGACAGCAGTTGTGTCTGCTACAATCATTTTAATTGAATGCAATAGATTAAACTCATTAAAAACATTCATTATTCCGTAAAAAATTGGTTCAGCTTGTCCACTGGATAAAATAAACACACCTATAAGGACTTCTCGGTCTTTATTTTTTATCAATATCACCTGATGCTGAACCGTTTCAATAATTCCACAAGCCCAACGGCTAAGACGTTTATCCTTTTCTTTTTATCTTTTATTTGTTGATTCAAACATCTGAATCTTCTTAAAAACAATTTCTTCAGTAGGCATTTGTTGAAAGTCTAAATTTTAGACAATAAGATGATATTAGAATTACAAATTTTCTTTTGGTTATTGTGTAATAATAAGTAATTTTATAAAATTAGTTCGTAGGGTGACATTTTAAAACTGTATTCTTTTATTGCAATTTTCGTTAATAATATATGAAAACTCATCGTATGATAATGGTGGTATACAAACTTTGAAAAAAATCACATGCTTAATGCTATAGTTTTATACGAATGATTTGAATTGACANCATGCTTAATGCTATAGTTTTATACGAATGATTTGAATTGACAAGTATGATGACACAAAATTCTTTAAGTCATAACAAAACTAAGAAAAAACTATTAACAATCTAGTTCAAACACCTTTAAGGTCAGGCAAATACGAATTAAATATTATGCATAAATATGTATTGTAAATATTTTCATTTAACATTAAATTTGATAATAAGCAATATAAAAATGTTAAAAACATTCAAATTTAAAGGGTGAGAAAGTTGTAATGATATCAGATATTATTTAGAAAAATATATTTTTAAATTCCTTAATATAATTAACCCCTTCAGGCCTGAATTATTGTTAATGGAGAAAAACTGATCACTAATTGTATTGTTGCCAAATATTGCTCATAGATGGCACTAGTGGTATGATTTTAAAACAATCAAAATAGTTTGGTCGGTGCGTGGAGAGATGGCGATGAAGTAAAATATATTAAATAGGGAATCTAAGGTTTTAAATGTTATGTGCATAATTCTGCACACGGGGTCTGAAGAGGTTAAGTAATAAATTTAATATTATATAGAGTAAACAAAATTTCAAATTTATTAATATAATCATTTTTCGAAATAAAATTGTTAGGCTCAATTACTAATGGGAGTTTTTTACTCCGTATTTCTATTTATATTTCATCAAGCAATTATTCAAATTAACATCTAACTTCAAGATATAATATAAATACACCCATGCAACAATTATTTCAATAGACTACATTTTTCTGTATATTTTCTGCAATATTTTGTATCCATTTCATTCAATCTAGCCTCATCAACAATATAAGAAATACTATTTGAGAAAAACGCCTATTTTATGAGATGGTAAGCAAAATTTCAAAGAAATCTGCAAGGATTTGATAAAACATGGAGAATAAATATGCATTTATTTTACAATACTGTTATTTTCCATATATTGAGAATAAATCATGTCGTTTTTTAAGTATTTACAGTTGGTATGATTAAAACAACTGAATTTTCTATAGTTTTATTGCTTGCATTGAATTTATTTTATTAAAAATAATAAAAAATTAAAAGTATAATTTTATCAGACTTTCGTAATATAATGTTTAGTTTTCAATAAAACTAATAGTCTTCTAAATTTTGTTATGTTTGTCATATCAGTGCTTATTAGAAGAAGATATAGCATTATTCATACGTCGTTTCCAAACAATCTATTATTAAAAAGAAATTTCCCAATATAATATATGTGGAGAATTTACCTAAATATAAATAATTCTTACTCTGACTCCAAGCGTGACTTTGACTGATCCACAAATAACACTTGATAACAGAAATCTTTATTGGTAATAATAAATAACTTTCAATTTACACTGACAATCAATTCAACACTCTGCTTGGTGACTATACAATGCTTATTACAACACTCGGTGAGGAATAGCACTTGTGTATAACACCGGAATGAAAGATCACTAATTACTGATTGGTTTATCAACTGGGACTTTGAGTTGGTTGTTTTCTTTGACCTTCTTCACAAATTTATTCAAATACTCAAGTAACTTCTTGTCGCTTAATTTTTCAACTAATTCTTTTCTTCAAATCTTCTCTAACAATTATTCTTCACAATTATTTTCTTTATAATTATTCTCCACAAATCGTTTTTCCAATAACTCTGTATCGTCTAATTTTTTGTTTCTATTTCGTCTCCCAAATTTGTCTCAACTTGTGTCCACCAATTTCCCTTTATATAGTTTGTTTTATTTGTGGCACTATAGACAAATTTTGTTTTCCATTTTCATTTTCCTCTGTGTTCTCCGCTACGTCAGTCTTATCTGTGACAGATGTCGAGATACTTTTCCCTTTTCCTTTTTCTGTTAAGCCGCCTTCTCCCTGCAATTCCGCTATATTTGACAAATTTTCCCATATTTTGTTTTTCTGGAATTTGAAATTCCACCTTCATTTGTACTTCTTAATTAACAATGACCTTTGTTCTAATTTCTTATTTGTTTTCTTTTATTTGCTTTATCTTTCTCATTTTTTATTTCTTTTTATTTCAGTTTCTTTTTCTGAGTTCCCATAGATAGTCTCAATTGTCCTGAAAATCTTCCCCCAGGTAATTTATTTATGTATTATGCTATTTATCATTTAGGTATCCTCAACAATTGTATAACAAGTATAATTTTACTGTCAATTTTTATTAAAATAACTTTTCAACATACACAAACAATCTACTGACTTATCAATAAAAAGGTTTCTACCTTTGGACACAAAGTTTCCAGAAATTGAGAAGTTTCTCTCGTTTTGAGTTGATGTCGGCATTATGCAAAATAGTGTATCTTTTAGCATTTCTAAATTTTTAGTAATTTTACCTAATGCTGCATAAATATTTAGCTCTTTTGATAATGAAAGGAAATCACCCTCAATAGTTTTGATGGCACCAGTTTTCTCGAATTGATTCCTCCAATTTCTGAGTTAAACTTAATTCATTCTCAGAATTCGGACTACCAATCTCAATAACATTAGGTGAAATAGTAGAGATAGTAGTATTCAAATTTATTTTATTATGTAATCAATTCATTATACTTTTTACCAGATTTGATATATCATATTTTGAAGTACATTTGAAGAAAAAATTTTTCTTCTACTTTTTTTATGGTTTGATGATCTTGAAAGAATATTAATAAAGAGATAAGTGAAGCATCTCATCGTTTTTCTTTCTGAGTCATTAAATTATTTAATAAATCAATGCTAATATCTGTATTTTCTTTGCAAGGGTCTTGAATTAAAACTTTAACACGCCCTATGTCGTCAACAAATTAGTACTTAACCGACTTAATGATTCTATTTCAACTCTATGTGCATTTAAACCTCCTACTATATTAATAGCAAAAGTTTCATCTTATTCTAGCCATTCAATGTTCAAGTTCAAATGAATTAAAGATTCTAGTATCGGATCTTTGATACGCAAAAAGCTTTCAATCATAGCTACAATGATGTTCCATCGTGTTCGACAATTCAACATGGGCTGTAATTCTTGTTTTTCAACTATTTTAACATAGGTTTGCAAAATGATGTTTCGCATTGCCGATCTTTTGAATAATATCACGATTCTTCTTATTTTTTTAATCGTTTATAAATATTTATCTTTTTTTTAACAGGTTCAGCAACAAATCTTCCATTACCAGAACTTTCTTCGAGACCATTCGTATAATCACCGCTAACAGAGTCTACATCTGAATTATCACTGTCATCTAAAATTGACAGAAAACTAGTTTTTTTCGTAAAATACTTATAGCCAAATGAACTGTATGATTATAGTACATTTGAGGATAAACAGGAGACAGTGCAGCAAAGTTTTCATGACTCTGGCTTCATCAGTTGTGGTTGAAACAATATCTTTGCAAAAATCAAGTTCAAATTCTTTAAGTTTCAGTTCCACTAGTTGCAAACTTTTTTCAGCTGAACAAGATCAGTAGATTTGCTGTAATCCTGAATTATCAGTTTCATTATTGCAGCAATAGATTTCAATATTCAAATATCGGTTGTTACCAAAACTTGTCCATTCGTCTAAATAAATGCTAACCTTTTTGTTCTCAGATTTAAACCTGTTAATTTTAGCTGCAATTTCAGTTTTAACATTACTTTAATGATTATGAATTAAATTCATTACACCAGATGGTTGCTTTGCAATTTGAGACTTCGAATAATAAATTCACTTTTAGCAATTCCATCTTTTGCCGCAAGTTTTGCAACTAAAATTCGTTTTTCTGTGACAAAATAACCATCCAAACTTTTGAATTTCTTTTAGGTACTTGGTTGAATTTGAGTTTCTGAAGGCTTCCGTTTCATTTTATACATACTAACTAAATGACGATGTAGTCCCCTGATGTTGACAATGTTTTACAAACCAATTTCTTTAACAAAATATACATTCTGCAACATCTCCATTTCTAGTGAAAGAATTCCAAACATCTGCATAATTGATTTAACTCATTTTACCCTTAGCAATTCGTAAAAAATATATATTTTTATAAAATAAATTAAAACTTAAAAATTAACAATATTTAGTTGTACCTTTACTTATTTTTAGTTTCTTGGAATATATAAAAATCGTTAAAAAGTTATAAATTTAATTATAAACAAACTATATAACAAATGATGCACTACAAAAAGTATAATAACTCATCATCAAATTAGAATGACTTAGAATGACTGGGTGAAATTAAAGCATAATACAAATAAATTCTAATTCTAATTCGCCAATACCGACGTCGAACATCTATGTGATCACGATTAGGAATGGCAGAAGAACCAGGAAGAACCTGGAAGAACCGCAGAATCGACAGGTGGAAACTCCGATTTCTGTTTCTTGGAGACACGAGGGATCCCCGCGGAAATGTGGACGAACGCGCAGTTCTATAGGGACACCATGGTAGTGATATAATGGAGAGCCTCAATGAGGAGGAATAATTTTACCAGTAGTAATATGTGCAGACATGTTACCACTGAAAAATGACCAAATGAACTACAATAAATGAAAGACCAAAATGTCCAACTTTTAATCGAAATTAATTCTTCGGTTTAGTACTTAGTTATTTAGTGTCATTTGTATGTATGGGTGGACATATATGTGTAGATATATATGGGTATAGTATATGGGTATAGATACGTGTATAAAATGTAGCCAAGACTTTAATGATTGCAGGTAGAGAGTGTCTCCCGGGAATTTTTAAAAAAATTAATTTACCGGGAAATAATTTTTTTAAATTATCTACACATAAAACTGCTATATATAAGATTTTAGTATTTTTATCTCAATACAATATTTATAAATATATGTATATAAAATTTTTTTTAAAAAATCTATTTTAGAATAAATTCTACTAATTATATGTTAACATCATAATTAACAAGCAACGAATACGTATTGTAATTGTTTATATAATTATTATTATTCAATATTCATTGGAGCACAAATTTTTGGAAATATTTTGATTTGTGTCCCAAAGAAAATTACTAAACAGATAAAATATTTCAAAATTTTTCTTTGCAAAGCAACATTTTTAATTTTTCCACGAATCGGTTAAAAATTCCAATTCCCTATATGAAATTGAATATCCAAGGAATGATACAAAGTCAGTGCTTCTCACTGATTTTGCTAATTTATAGATAGATTTCGTTCGTTTCGGCGTTGTAGTAGAGTCCATTTCTTTGTACCAGGACTTTTGCATTATTTAAAAATATTACTCCCTCTGTCCAAAAATGATAGTCCAGTTTGACTTTAAATCGTAACACTTTAAAACGTAACAGTGATACNTTCGACTTCCAGCCTAAAATTAGAATAAAATAATTGCCATTTTTTTAAATATATTTAATATATAATCTTGAAAGTTTCATCTCAATACGTCGATTTTTTAGATTTTTCCATTTTTATATGTATTTTCAGAAAAATCAAAGCTAGAAACTTTTTAATTTAAAGTCTAATCTTAAGAGTCCATTTTGTGTAATTGATTTTTAATTCAAATCAAATTCAGAAGCTAGAATAAATGTAAAGAAAGTGTATTTAATCTAAAAGTCCACAATATCAATTTCTGGAATAGTTGAAATTAGCATAAAATTTTCCTTTAAATTTTATTAAATTATAACTTAAACTTAAGTCTAATTTGCAACTTTCGGAAAAAAATTAATGACCAACCCCTGACTTACCATAAATATGTCAAAATCGAGTGATTCGATTCTTCCTAAATGGTACTGATTAGAAACAAATAAGTTTCAAACTGGACTGTCATTAGAAAATGCATGAAATAGTACATCAAAGTCTCTCCAATGTATGTGGCATTACACCCATTACATGTGAATTGATAAACGAGATCCGAACACAATCCAACCGGCGTTTGAGATTTACTAGCAAACATACTATGTACTTTGCACGATTTCGAAACCATTCTATAATTCAATTTACCCAGCTGTTTACCTATTTTTCTTTTGAAATCTTTATATCCTTCCGAATACGGTAATACCATCGTATATTTTGGCTCATCTTGTTTGTTAGTATCAATACTCATATTCACTACATCATTCGACATATCAGTCAATATCATTCGACATATCAGTCAACTTTTAACTGAGTTTTTAAAATTGGAAGAAAGCATCATGATCGATAAACCAATCCTTTCCCCATATTTTTCTTATATTTAAATTCACAAAAACTTTCTGAGGTTGAATTTAAATATAAGAGAAATATGGTGAAAGGATTGGTTTATCGATCATGGTGCTTATCTTCCACTTTTAAAAACTCAGTAAAAAAGTGTAGATAAATTAGTTGAATTACTGGTGAAGAATGGCTACTTAAAACGGTTTTTATTGTTAACGTTGAAAGAGACTGTTGATAAATGTTTGAATAATGCTAAGGATCGTAATATGAATGAATATAAAAAAAATATCTTTACCGTGTTTATTTAAGGATTTAAAGTAAATCGAGTTGAATAAAATTATATATATATAAGAGACTAACGTCATAGTAAATTATGAAGGCAAACGTCAAAATAGCTATCGAATAAAATCCCAAAAGTGTAGGTATGAGAATGTTTTCAATGCTCGTCAGAGAGTTGGTGGCAGCTGTATTATTTGTACCAGTATTAATAAACCAGACGGATGTAACAGCATGCCAGATACATAGTACCATTATCATTAAAATGTTGCCAAGAATTGTTTTGTCCTAAACAAATAAATTGGTCACATTGCGGAACTATTACTTATTATTAAAAAAAATATTTTAAACATTTAATAAAAGTTGACTAGAAAGTTGTTTGATTGTTTGACTAGGAATGACGTTATTCAATGACAATATTGAAACTTGGGATGTCAATATATTAAAGTAGGTGAGCTTTCTAACTCACTTACATTTATCCAGTTATAAAATGTCTTAAAACTTCGCTTATATAAAAACATTTTAAATATATTTACGGGAAATTACAATTTTCTATTTGTAAGTTCCATATAGTAAATTATTACTATTGAGAATTACTATATAGTTTCTTTTTGTTGTGTTGCAGGGGGCATGACCCAAATAAATATAAATATTACAAATTGTAATTGTATTTAAAAAGTTATATACAATAAATTAACGTTACACTACAGTTAATATTAATTTTAATATTAATGTTTATGTAAAAGTACGTAAAATGATTTCTGGATCAGGAAACTATACTCCCACTTAATTCTAAGTAGTGAAATTAGTAGTGAAATCGCTGCTCATCACCTGGGTTGCTGTAAATCCACACTGAAACTCTCCGACAAATATAGCGTCAAATAGTTCTTCAAAATATTGTGAATGAAGATGAGACTCCCATTACTCTCTATGTCCCCGAGAGTACGGAAAACTCGACAGAGAGGCAAATTCCAACTAAATCAGCCTCACGCAAGCTTCGCAACGGGACATTTTATGGACGGGCTGCCATGCTGACTGCGTTCTGGGACATTCGCGACATCATTAAAATAGAATTTTTGGATTGTAAAGCCTGCCTCTCTAGTTGTTGCATGACAATTCTTCAATTCATTTCTTCACTAGTGCGGCTTCAAACTTGTGGCGTACCCTCTGCTGCGTATATTCTAGTTGGTCGGCGTTTGTTAAACTGCCAATTACTGATGTGACTCCGAGCGTGTTATTTAATATCGACAATGACAAATCCCAACAACGTAAAACTTTATTGCTTTTTACAATTCATTACAACGAATTTAACGATACCAATTTTCAACACACCTCATTTGTTTCAAATGTTTATTACAATCCTTCGGGGAAAATAGTACAATAATAATAATACTTAAGGAACACAACCACTTGACCACTGCCGGTAACGGGTGATTTGCAAAATTGATCTGATTGTCTTTTACTTGATTTGAGTTTCCCAACTACTTCTGACTTAATAATTCAATACGCATGATTCTGAACAATTTATTTTAAATCTCCTCGTAAATTCAAATTTCTCACAAATTTCCTTTCTTTTCGTCCCAAAATTTTTCTCATCTCTGCTAATTTGTGTTCAGTTTTTATACTTTTCCATCTGATGACACTTATTGAAAATCCATTCCTTGTTTTCATTTGTTCCATAAGGCACTCCATAATCTCTGACTGCTGTTGAGATATATATTTTTTGACGATCGCATTTATCGGATTCCTCATGTCTTTTTTCCTTTATCTTGAATATGCCATTCAGATAACAAGATAATTTAAATTTTGTTTTGCTTTTTTTGCGCTTAAAAGTGATTAAGAATAACCTTCTTTTATTTAATTGTCTGTTTTTATTGATTTTCTTTTGTTCTCTGTTGTAGTTCTATTTCACTGAGTTTCAGAACAATACCCCATTCATTTATCATCAGTTCCCCCAATCATTTGACTCATTTAATAATTATTTTTGTTTTATTATTTAGATATCCTCAACACTTTCATACAGCACGGATCTTGGTTCTAGTGATTTTGTGCTATTCCGTCATCTTAAACGACATCTGAAAGGCCACCATTTTCAATCCTAAGAAGAACTAAAAAGATAAAGTGGATAATATATTGACCTCTCTTGGTCCAAATTTCTTCGTATATGCATTTGTGGAACTTCTTCGTCACTGGAAGGATGCGTAGAGGAAAATGGCTTATATATTGAGAAATGAAGTATTGTTGGAGAATTTAACTGTAATAAAATTTGAACTTTATTTGAATTTTTATTCTTGCCGAGTCCAGGGACTTACCAGACGCACAACGTAAGCAAAAAATGCTAAAGTATTATAGGATGTATACATAACGTGTTAGCCAGTATTTATTGTTATTCATTTCTTTATAAGACATAAATAGACTATGCTTTCCCGCACGTGCTAAAGTTGCTGGAAATTAATTTTATAATTTATATAGCATTTTTATGTATTTATAATTTCCAAAATTTGTCTGGCCCTCATGATGCTCTCGATTATTTGTTCGCTATGAACAAAAATAAACTTGAATGTTGATGTTATTTTATATTGTTTTGTACATTAAATTGTCTTTAATGAAAAATTTTATTGTATTACTAAAAAGAATTTTAAAATTAAATAAATCATTTAACTTACCAAATATGTTAAATATGGGATTTTAGGTAGGTTTTGACTGACAGCTACCTTAAATGTTACACTGGTAAGTAATGTTGTCATGCATAAGGCCAAACGACCATACGTATTTGTGGAAGTTATAGAAAAGCTAGTAAATGTTAGTAAAAAAAACATTGAGCTAATCATAAAATGATTGATAAGAAAATATTTGAATCTTCTCGTAGCTCGGCAAGTAAATGTCATTATCTGTCTCTCTTTTGGACCAAAATTGCAATCATTGATAACAATTTTATTTTCAACCTAAATAAAGAAAATGTGTTTAGTAAAACAAATAATGCAGGTAATATTTAAAAATAAAATATTCTTTTAATATAAAATATGGAATTTCATTAGAAATGGAAATTTTACTTCTACGTGTTCATATAAGTTCCATTCTTGAGATTCAATTCCGTCCAAAGTATTTAATTTACTAACATCATTGGGATTTTCAAGCATTTCTAACTCTTCTATAGAATATTCAGTTCCAACAGAAATTGATAAATCCTAATATCAAATATGTTTTATATATTTTTGTTAATATGAATTTTTAAATTTCGATTAACAATAATTTAAAAATATTAAATTTTGTTTAATTAAAACAAAATTCTATTTGAAACTCATTTAAAAAACTTACATAAATCTATTACTCTTTGTAAAGTACTGCAAAGAAATGGTATGGGTTACCGATTTGATGCAACCTTTTATTCAGTTCATTTTTGGTTGTTAACCATTGTCTATTAAGATTGTACAGCAGCTTTCCTAATTTACCTTATAATGTTCGAGACGTATTGAAAAATTAGAATAAACTTATATTTTAGACTTTTCATAATTATTATTAAATTTCGAATTAAGTCAAATTAGAAAAGTTATATTTTTGAGTCTTTCAAAAGGTCATTCATGAAATTTATTAATTTTATAGGCGACTCCAGTAGTAATTTTGGCTATCCAAGAGAACTCCCAACAATCTATAAACGCTATATATAATACAAAATACAATGCATTGACGCAAATGCAAGTTATAACTGCACTTTCAGCCAAACAGTCATAATCCTTTATATTTCAATAAAAAAAATATTTTCACTTTATAACCAAAAATTTGGATTAATGTAATAAATTTTGTTTCTTTTAAATTTTATATCATCAATATTTGAAGTTCAAACAATTGAATAAAATTCTTCTTTCTCCTTTGAAAATCTGTATTCCTTGGGTATATTTGTGTATATTTATTAATTCAATGACGTTTTACATTTAAAATTCTATTCATCTCCCTTTCTACAATAAACCAAAAACCCTAATCTCTATTCGTAATAAAGATAAATAAAATTTATAAAAATCAAATCAAAGGTAAACAAAAAATAAAGTATTTTACTGTCATTTACTATTTACTAGATAATTGGCCCAATAAATAATTCAGAACAATAATTACTCACTCGAATCAATTTCCTCATTTCCCTTTACTATTTCTTTATAATTTTTTACCTACTCAAATAATTTTTTAAATAAATTAATTTCAACACAAAAATGTTAATTGAACTTTTTGAAAATTTGTTTAAAACAATAAATCCAAATATTCGATGCAATTATTTGATTGAATTTACACAAAAGTGCTAACAATAAAATAAATCACTACTGCAAGTATTTTTTTCTGTTAAAATTATTAAATACTGATTACTAATTAAAAGTATTGTATATTGATGTAAATAAGTTTTAGTCAAATCTGAGAATTTAATTTAAAATTAACAAAATTTTAAATAATAAAACCGAACTATCAATATTTAAAATTAGTAAAAAAAATTTAAAATTTCATTTTTAAGACTATTAAATTATTAAGTATTATTTTATTGGAAATTTTACATGTTGGGTTAATTTGCCATTGTCATTTCTTGAATAATTGCTCCAAATTATGCAAATATGAAAAATAACTAGGAAAACAATAAAACAAATTTATCAATAATGAAAGATATAACTGAAAATAGTATATAAACATAACTCATTTCAGTAAATAAATAATTCTAAACAATTTAAAGAAATGGAATATATTATTGAATATATAAGGGGTTTTATAGCAAAATGGGTTAAAACAAAATTTAATAAAGGGTAGTTTTATTAAAGTTAGATTTATCAAAGAGTCAACATTTAGTAAATTTTCTTAAAAGATATTTATTTTAGGGTTTTACCAAATATTAATTTTTTTGATATTTATTTATGATAACAATAACTTTCTTGGCTCAAAACTTTGATCATATTTAAGGATCCTTTTTATCTAATAGAAAATAAATAAATTATCGATAGAAAATGAAAATATGAGTACCGGGTTTTCCAATGTTGAAAATAAATTTATTTTAGAAAAAATGCAATATATCAATAAATCCTTGGTTATAATCATAAATTTCAGAAATTGGCTTTATTAGGATTTGGTTTAATTTATAAAAAAATATTATTTGACATTAATATATTAATTATACTCAAAATTAACTTCGGAAAAAAATCTGTATCGATTAAAATATAAAAAGTAGCAAATATACATAAATTTTAAAAATTCAAAAAATAGTTAAAACTATTTATAAAAATGTTTCTACTTTACGAAACGACTATCGGATATAAATTATATCATTTTCACTATATATATTCATTACCATTATAAGCATATTAGTCTTTTCCTATGTAACACAAAGTTTCGGTATTGTCTTCTTCGGGTGTATTGTAATTTTTGACATTATAAAAAATTTGCATTAAATTGTAGTTCATCGATGAAAATATTAAACAAATTCAAAATTTTTATTTCCAATTTTTTTTTCAAGTAGTGAGAAACATTTTGTCTTTTGTAATCAAGTAAAAAACTTGAAAAAAGGGTTTCAATATTTTTAGTCGAGCGAATCTTTTAAAATTGCTGAAGTCATTATTACTTTTTTTAAACATATTATTATAAGTTTAAAATTTTAATTAAATTGTTAATTTTAATAAAATATAATAATAATATTTATTTTATACAACAAAAATTAGTTTGCTAAAAAAATATAACCTGGCAATCAAATGGAAAATGTTGTAATTCTAATGTCTCGCGGAAAGCCGCCTTTATTCGAGTTTTTTCAACTACATATGCTCTCTTATGATTGCCTTCATCGAATGATACCTCAAGAGATGTCGTTGATTTCGTGCATTGAAAAATGTTTTCAATGGATAATTTTGGATTCCAAAACGTTGATAAACTGATATCCTTAATTTTAACAGATTTTTAAAAATAAATATTATGTTATTCTAATAAAAAGCTTTAGTAACGCATAAAAGTTTCTAATAAAAATTGACTTTGAAAAATATTTCATAAAAATTTTCATTTAAAATATTCAATTCTCAAACACCAACTATAATTCCAACTTTTTGTTAATAAATTTAAAAATCTTACTTTAATTTACTTTTTTATTTTTAAATTTTTACTATAATTTACTTAATTTAAAAATATTGTTTTAACTTTAAAACTTTAGACCATCGATTACATAATTTTAAAAATTAGCCATTAATCTACCTATTTTTCCTTCATTTACCTATTTATCTTAATTAACTTAGCCATAATTTATTTTAATTCAATTTTTAGACCCTTAATTTACCTTAATTTAAAATTTTAACCTTAAATTACTTATTTGAACCCATTTATTACTTTAAATTAAATATTTAAACCTTAATTTACTTTAATTCAAAAATCTGAACCTTAATTTTAAAATTTAAACCTTAATTTACTTATTTGAGCCCATTGATTACTTTAATTTTAAATTTTCGACCATTAATTTACTTTAATATAGATTTTGAACCTTAAATTACTTATTTGAATCCATTGATTTCTTTAATTTAATAATTTAGCCCTTAATTTACTTTGATTTATAAATCTGAACCTTAATTTACTGAATTAACAAATAATTTACTTTAATTTAGAATTTTTGACCTTAATTTACATATTTAGACCATAATTTACTGTAATTCAAATATTACCACGCTTTTTTATTCAAGGCCACCTTTTTCTATTGAAAATCCCAGGACCATGGAGACCCACCTTATTTTAATTAGAAAAATCTTTGCTTTTTTAGTGATAGTCGGATTTTGTATTGAAATTCTCAGGTTCCATCGAGAGGAGAACTCCTCACTATAGTCAGAGAAATCTTAACCTTTTTTCTATAGGTCCCTTCTATTTGTATTGTAAAAAATATGAGTGGCTCTCTGCAGCAATTGCATAATCAAAAAATTTTTTTTAAACCCCCCCCCCGCCGGAGGGACCCCACCGGATGGTCGTGCTGCAGACGGCCACTAACTACCTATTTTCAACAATAGTTTTATTTATATTTTAACATCATAAATTATATTTTATTTTATTTTAATTTTAGATCTTCTTACTCTTGTAATGCAATATTTTTATTTTAGTGTCTTGTTTTAATTTAAATCAATGAATTTGTAAAAACAAACAAATTTCATTTTGAATTCTCTCCATCCAATTTTGGACAATTGTTATTTTATTGAAATTAATTTTTGAAATAATTTATAAAATAATTCCTTAAATCGGAATAAATAAAATTAATATAAACAAAGACAGAGCAAGAATTTTTATGTCTTATTTCGATGGAAGTAATCTAAAATACAGCAGTGATATTTAACATAGTAATATAAAATTGAAATTATATATAATTTGTTGGGATTAATAAATTTTATTAAATTAAATAAATATAATTATGTTGTTATTAAAAATCCCTGAGAATAATCGTTATTATTAAAGTTGTTTAATGCCTAATGATGCCAGCCAATGTGTGGAAATATAATGCAAAAATATATTTTAAAAAATGGTATTCGTTTATTTATATGAAAAATCACCATTTTTATTTATAGTTTATTAAATATTATCATTGTTTTTGAATCTCTTATAATAATATAATACCTAAAAAATTAAAATTAAAATTCCATTATTTTAGATAAATAAAAATCAATTTACAATATAAATTAGAATTAATGAAAAGTAAAAATAAAATAAATATTAAGAACACAAAATCGAAAATGATATGAAATAGTGATTTAAAATTATGAAAGTAAATATTAAGTTTGGATATTCCTTTTCTCTATAAACCTACTTTGGATAAAGGTGTGCACAAGTATTACATATTTCCTTTTTATTTATTATTGCATGAATATTTATATTTTCATACTCTATAATATTCTAAGAAAACTTCTTTACGTTCAATATTTTTTACATTCAATGTATGAGTATTTTTATTTTTTAAGACTTATCTAACTGTTATAATAATAAACGCGTTGACAGTAAATATTAGTTATTAAAAATAAAGGAATCATTTCATTAAAATAAAGAATCAGAATTTACATCATAATACAGTGAAAAAATCTGAATTAAGCAGCAATATATACCAGGGCTGGCAAAAGCGTCGACCGCGGTAGCCCGCTAGCACTATGGAAAATTGCATATAAAAATCAGTTTTTTATTTATTGAATTTCTAACTTTATAAACATATTTAAAATAAGTTTCGATTCATATGACAAAAAAATTCCAATAAGAAACATAATATTAGTCAGATAACACTCAGAGTGTAGTAAATTTTTAGTTTGAAATTAAAATATATACAGTTAGCTAATAATCAGAATAAATTTCATGTGTTTGAACAAGTAGGCCATAAAATAAAAGCAAAACATTGACGCTACAATCTTCGATAAGGAATAAAAAAATAAAAAACAACCAAAATAAAATACAACAAACGTGTGTTTGTCTATTTCAATTTTGAAATCAAATTGTTTTCGTTAGAAAAATTTGAAAGCTTGAAGTATTCAGTATTGAATAATACCTGCTTATAATATTAATTTCAAAATTTTTTTATTAAAAAAAATTCTTTATAAAAGTTAACATTTTTAATTTTTGAGTATGTAAGTGTGTTTAACATTAATTTTCATATTTAATTTATTTTAGCTTTTATTATTTTCTTGTTTTAGCCCCAATGACACAACCGGCCAAAAAAACTAAAACGTACCATTATAATACTGAATGGGAACAGGAATTTTTTTTCATAATGATGAAAGATAAGTGTGTTTGTCTCATTTGTAATTCAAACGTAGCACTACCTAAAAGAGCTAACGTTGAACGACATTTTCGAACAGTGCACAAACAGTACGAAATTGACTTTCCATTACATTCCGAGGTACGAAAAGACAAAGTCAAGCAGTTAAAGTCTCAATTAGGTGCACAACAAACTTTTTTTACGAAATTTAACTCAAAATCAAAAACAGCTACCCTAGCATCATTCAAGGTAGTTAATATTTTGATGAAACATAAAAAACCTTTTGGAGATGGCGAAATATGGAAACAGGCGTTTGTTGAAGCTGTTGAGGTGTTATTCAAAGATTTTAAAAATAAATCCGAAATAATGGATTGTATCAACAATATGTCATTGACGCGCAATACTAGCACGCAAAGAATGGTGGACATTAGCAAAAACTTGGAAGATATTTTGCGGCAAGATATTCGAAAATGCCGCTTTTTCTCTTTGCAATATGATGAATCTACAGATTTCACTGATACTGCGCAACTATGCATCTTCATTCGAATGGTTTTTGATGATATGTCAACCAGAGAAGAATTATTGACTATTCTTCCAATGAAAGGACAAACAAGGGGTCAAGATATTTACAATTTATTCAAGTCTTTTATAAGTCGCACCCATTTCCCGATTCACAAGTTGGTATCAATTACCACGGATGGAGCTCCGTCTATGATCGGAAAACATGTCGGATTTGTAACACTTTGCAAAAATGATGAAGAAATTTCCAGTTTTCATTCGTATCATTGCATTATCCACCAGCAAACCTTATGCTCCAAAGTGTTGAACTCTAACTATGTAATGAATATTGCGTTTAAAATAGTAAATTCGATACGTGCAAGAAGTCTACAACGACGTCAATTTCGAACTTTGCTTGAACAATGTGAAATTGAAAATACTGAATTATTGTTACACACGGATGTAAGATGGCTTAGCCGTGCAGCATTTTTAAAACGATTTAGAGATCTTTTGCCCGGAATAAAACAGTTTTTGACTGGAAGAGAAGAATTATATTATATATAAATTAATATAAATTAATATAATATAAATTAATATAAATTATATATAAATTAATATTGTTAATAGAAAATTAACAACATTTATTATTATTATTATTATTATTATTATTATTATTATTATTATTATTATTATTATTATTATTATTATTATTATTATATATTTTTTTCTACAAGCAAAATAATAAATGCCCACAATGTGTTTCAAGTTGAAAAAATAAACGCACTAACGTACCATACAATCAAAATGTTTTGGTTAGTGGATCTGTGAGCTAATATGAAAATGCGCTAGACGATTTTAATTTTGTATTAAAAACAAAAAATTACCAGAGGACATGAAAATACAAGTTCAATAAAAAAGGCTATTTTCAATTATGATTAATTAGGCGAGATAACGACAATATTATTTTAAATATTTTATAATTTATATAATATTTTTTTGAAGATTTTATAAGATAAAAATTAATTTACAATTTACATGTTTTAAAAATTGGGCAAAATTGGATAAGACTGATTTTACACATTAACAAAAACCATAATAAACTAAACATTATACAATTAAACTTGATTAATTACACTATATGGTCATACTTTAATTATTAATATACAAAGTTTTGTTCAAGGTCTCTATAAAAAATTTCTATTCTTTTATTATTTTTTCAATGGTTATTTTCAAACAATTTTTTAAAAGACTTTAATTATAAGAACTTTTTAAATCTCAAAACTTTTGCTAGTCATTCGGCAATTTATTATTTGAATTTGATTAAAGGATTTTTGTTTAATTTCCAATATTTTTGTCAAAAAATAACTACATAAAAATATTTGCATCATTATTAAAACAATCTTACATTTATTCTGACTTTAAAATAAATTTAAATAAACTCAAACCTTCAAATCTGATTTATTATCTAATAATGGTTCTCTCCATTTAGCATGTAAAAATATTTCACCAGAATAAAATTCATTGACTGTATCAACTTTGTATATTTTAATAAATACACATCGTAGGTAAACTTTTTTCTAAAAATAAATAATAAATAATGATTTTGTTATAATCGAAAAGATGTAAAAATAATTTAAATTATTTGGCTATTTCTGAATACTAGCTAAAGCTAGTTTAATGACATTTTAGTTTTTCTGTGAATTACATTTATTATCAGTAAATATAAAAAAAATCTTTTGAAAAACTACAGAATCTTTCAATATTAAAACAAACATTTATCGTCAGTTAGTACTGATAAATATAATATAATAATTTTATTTCATTGTAGTGCTCGACTATTTTTAAAATAGTTTGAGTTAAAATTATATAAAAATAAAACTTATTAAATGTTATTTATGTACAACTTTGCATAATATAGGTACGGTGACAATAAGTCCTTTTTTTAAGAGGATAGTCCTTTAATTTACTGTACAGTCCTCTAACTTTATTTTTTTTCGAAAATCAGTGTTTTGTCCTTTATTTTGCAAAGTCAACGCAAAGTTAAAAACATTTTTTATTAATATATTAAACAAGTTAGTTTCGTGTACGTCATCAAAACCAATGTTGTCATAGTATATTTGTTATAGTACATTCCTTTCCTCTGGACTATAGACAACAATAATTCACAAACAAAAAGATCGACGAATGCATATAAAATAACAAGTCTTGCCATCAAAGGTTTTTTGAGATTTTTGAACATTTTACAGCAAAAGAAATTGCTTTTAAAAACAGTTGTAAAATCGTAAAGTTTTCCTTATGCCTCCTGAATCTAATACCTCTATCGAACGGATATTTTCATTGGTGAATAATATGTGGACAAATGAAAAAAAAACAGTTAAAAGAGAGCCCATTAGATTCTAATGATTAGAATAATGTATTTCTGTCAAATACAACATCCAAATGAACTGTGTAGAATTTTATGACTTTTTAAAGCGTGAACTTGCGCTTTTAAAATGAATTAATTATACTAGAAAGTATCAAAATTAATGTTATTTAAATTTTTACAATATGTATGTGTGTATAATAATTAGGATTGTTTAAGATTTTAATGTATGCATTGTTGTATGATACTATTTTCGTAATAAATAGTTTTAAACTTATGAATTTTATAAGTTTTTTTTAAATTTTCTTTGAAATGTCCTTTATTTTCTAAAAAATTATTTGGTCACCGTAAATATAATGGATATTTTTTTGAATTAATTAAATTTTATCATATTTTTGTTTATTATAATTTAATATCATTTCAAACATCAAATAATTACTTTTTATCATTAAAAGATAATTAATTTCTCAATCGTTAGAGTAGTGAAGATTTGAAATCGAAATTATATAAAAAATTAGAGACTTGAGCAATATTGATTACTTTGATTCAGAGGATGTATTTAATTCTCCTTGTAATTTTATTGAATCATCATTAATAGAATGCGCGAACAAACTAAATATTAACTATTATGAAGAAAGATCATATAATAAACTTACTTTAAAAGATTTGTATTTGAAGAGGTTACAAAGTCACTATTCTAAATGTATCACAAAACTAAATACTAAATCAAACATTTTATCAATTATTTTAAATAATGAAAAAATTCATAATTTATTTGTAAATACAGAGAAAAATAAATATAGAGAAGAACGAAATAGTTGTTTTCTACAGCTCCAGGAACGCATACTACCCAATGTTTGAAATTCTTGAAATTATTTCTTTCTGGTTCTTTATATACCATATTCTCAAGTATATTTCATATTATTTTTAGATTAAAGCAACCAGTTCACCATTAAAAACACATTTCTATTGTATATAAAAGATATTCCTTACATTTTGACTATATGTACAGACAAATTATCATTATAATGTATTAAGTTACTACCCAATTCCTAATCCATAATATGTATTTGAAATAACTTTATTAACTCGGTTCTTTAAAGTTTGTTTTCATATAAAATAATTTTCCACTTATATTTTTATTTTATTTTTATAACTCATGGTATTCTTAGACATTCGTAATAATCATTTGTCCTATCCATCCAATAAAAACATTTTCACACAAAACCTTTTATTCGTTTTTTGATAGATCATTCATAAAATCAACAGTCTTTCATATGTGAGTATCTTTGAAGAAACATTATTTTTGGTTGAATATTTATACTACGTTTGTATTTTCTAAAGTGACTTTGTTTTACAAAATTATATCAATCAAGAAACTGCATGCGACTTGCATGAATGGTTTTGTAGAAATATGGAAAGAAATATATATTTATATCAATGTTTATAATAATATAGTTTTGATAATCTCAATACACATTTTTTAATCCTAACTAATCTGGATTTTTTTCATATTTCATGTTCAAGTTTACTTAACTGTTGAGTTTAAGAATTCCATTAAAAATTTCCAAAAACTCATTTATTTAGTTGCTTTCATATTCCTATTAAAAAAAATATTTAATTATTTAAAAGATAAAAATTATCCATATTACTTTCCAAACTATAATTTAATTTAACTATGTCATATGTTAGTAATTATTAACAATAAAAGACAAATATTTTTTAATGAAATTTGCTGAAAGTTTAACAATAAAGTTGATAGGTTCGAAAAGAATTTAGAATTATTTAAATGTTAAAGTAGGTGAAATTGTTTTTTGTTGTTTTGTTTTATTTGTAATTCATTTCAATACATTTTTCTTAAATTTAGGTTTTATTTAATTTCTATTCAATTATTTTTATATATTTTAAAATAATTTCAGGCAGATAAAAAATGTGATCCAAAATCTTTTACACCCTTGATATATTCTCATTTCAAAATTTCTTTATTTTTATTTCTTTTCAAACTATAGATAATATTTTTTTAATATAAAATATAAAAATAATAAAAAATATGGGACAAAAATTTAGAAGCAATTTACCAATATTTCACGCTGCGAAAATTATTACTTTCATATGCTAATTATGATAATGCTAACACAAATTTTAATAAAATTTGACAATGGTTGTTTCATTGTCACATTCAATTATATATAAATCTCGAAAATCATTTACATTTTTAAATGAAAATTTATACCTGAGAGAAAGTTACAAAATATAAAAAATTAATTTTTTTCCCTATAACACATATTTGGTAAACGTACAATCAGTGGCACAACCAGGAATTTTGAATGGGGTACGCTGTCAGTATCGGCCCAAGGAGGGTCATTTGCGGGCCTTGCACTAAAGGACCCACATATGCCAGACTGGCCAGGGCTTTTTTAATATTTAATATTTGATTTATTATAAAAATTTGATAAATTATATAGCAGAGCATAAAAACTTACAAAACAAATCGATAAATTTGTGTAAAATGCAAAAACAACAAAGGAGTAATATTACTTATAAATCGACTCTTACAGAACAATATCTAATTTCCTCTTTTTTTCCTGCAATATATTAAATATTTCTTCTTCCGTTATAGGCATGTCTCGATATATATAGACAAAGCCAAACCATTTATCCTGTCTTCTGCCGTGGGGCTTCTCAAATAGTTCTTTAAATATTTTAAAGTTGAAAATGACCTTTCAACCGTACTTGTTGTCACGGGAAGTGTGACCGAGATTTTAAGCAATTTGAAAATGTTGAGAAATATTTCTTCACTGCATTCGCAGAGGTATTGCAAAACACTTGCATTTTTTGTATTGGATTTAAACTGAACTTTGTTTGCCACAGTTCGTATTCGGCTATTAACATATTTATTGTGCAATTTAAATCGGTGTTATATTTTTGCAATAATATCTCTAAATTTGTGCTATACTCATGGTGACTAGTATTTGTATTTGATGGAATTAAAATATTAAATGCAATAAATTCATTATTTGCCTTTTCCGGTTCTGGTTCTGCAATATTTTCACTTTCACTTGATCTTGATTGTTTCTTTGCAAATTTAATAAAGTTGTTTGCTTTCTTTTACTCATCTTAATGCTTTATATGCATGAATGTTGAATGAATTAACTAATAAAGAATGAGAATATAATAGATTATGAATTTACTAGAAAATTGATAATAACTTACTTTTTAATTCATAATTTATTTTGCAATTTGTGTTAAAATATTATCCTTATCGTAATGAATGAAAATGAATTGTTGATTGTTATATATGCAGTAGTGTAGTAGTATTAGTAGTAGTAGCAGTTTCACTCTGTATTTAGATTAGCTGTTTGTGTATGTAGATGTGGATTGTGGATGCACAAGGTATATAATGCGTCTTATGTGTTATTATAAAAACGGACGAACAACGCGTATGCACATGGTGAACTGCCGACTGCTAGGGTCCTGGGTGCCGTGTGCCGTTTCCGATCGCGGGTTGCTTGTCACCCCTGTGCTCAGTCTCTCAATCTCAATCTGCTGAGCCTGCTGGCCTGCTAAGACCTGCGCCTGAGGTGTCTGTGTCTGCCAAAAGTCAAGGCCACATAGTACAAAGCACACGCTCGGGTTGCCGGTTTGCATCATACCACTTCTCACTTCTTCAGTTTATAACAGAATTTATGATCGAGCTTTTTTGGATTTTTTATTTTGTTTTTTTGTTGGTCGAAGGGTGCGCGGTAGCGTACCAGCGTACCCCCTGATTGCACCACTGCGTACAATCGATTTTCTCCCTTGAAAATGCTAATATTTTAATACAATTACTAATATAATTTGAAAAATAATTTTTCATATTATATTAATAATCAATAAAAATAAAATAGAAAAATAAAATGCAATATTTCTCTATATATTGTCAGCAGGACAATGAATTTTATAATTGTATTCATGACATTTATATATCAAATTAGTTTTATAGGAAGCTTTTAGTTTTATACAGTAAATATAATAATTAATGATGGTGACTATTTGAACAATTAAAATAATGTGATTAATTATATTCATTTAAACTTATTTGGGATGTATTGTTCAATAATATGAAATAAAAATATTTGACCATTTTATTTATTGGTAGTATGCTAATTGTTATATAACAATGAAATAGCCAGATAATTTTTTATCCTCTCCACCATTAAAAAATTTTCATTTCGAATTACTTTTATTTTATCCAAACAATAAATCAATATTTTTAGTTTTTAACACGAAATGTTGGGTATCTATTTCAATTATTTAAACAAACATCTAAAAAATTTAAACCGAAAATACGTATTTATTAAATAAATATTATTCATCTATAATCTGAAGTTATTTATAATGAAAATATCTTTATATAAAAAATTATAAACATACACTTACCTTATCATACATTATATTATTATTTATATTACTAGGGGCTTCGCTTCACCAACCCCGTTATAACGTGGGGTTAATGTTAAAGTAAATATCCGCGGTATTCTTGGACAGGAGTAAGATTCAGTTTATTAATATGTTTACATAACTATGATAAAAGATAAAAGCATAAACCGTTTCAAAGTAATATAGAACGATAAGTACAAAAGAATAAATACATCATAAAAAAGATAAATAAAATTAAAAAAATAAAAAAGTAAAATTCGGATGGAGGGGAACCTTAGCTTTTTTATATATAGAGAGATATTATTATACTATTATTTTTAAATAATTTTACCATGATTCTTAATTTCAAAAATTTTATAATTAAAGTTATTTTTATTTAATATTATAAATGCGATACATAAAAGAAAATAAATTAAATAGCATTATTAATTTAAAATTAATTTAAAATTTTACCTTAGTTTTAATTTGGTTCGATTTTGAACTATTCTCCATTAGATAATAATTTAGTATTACCATATTCTTGACAACATCCTGAAGAATTTCTGGCCAATCAAATTATCAGTTTTTTTTATTGGCTATTGTTTTTGGAATTTGGGTTATATTGTTATGCGTGTTTGGAATAAAATATCTGCCGATAGTTTTTGGATAACCATGGTAATAGCAGCGTTACTAGAATTATTTTGTTATGATTGTCCAGTAAATAATACATTTAATTTTAATTATTTTATGTTACTTAATTCTTCTGAGTCTTATTACGTAAATTCATATCGCAAACTATTTAAAAAAAAGAAAAAGCTACGAGTTTAAAAAATATTCCCAGTAAAATCATTTATTTTATCATCTTTTTTCAATTTTACTCATTCAATTTTACGTTAGCTATCAAAATTTTATATTTTAATTAACAAAAATTTTCGGATCTACTTTTTTTATATTAAAAGAATTTTTCAATGTATAGAAATTTATTTTAATTTAGACAAAATATAAATATTAAAATATATTTTGTCAAATAAATTATGAAGTTTCAGTTCAATTAATTATTTAAATTTGTCACAAATGAAAAGGTAATTAAGTGGTTTAAGAAAGAATCATTTAATTTATTAGAATATTTATTATCCTGAAATCTGAAAGCCGAAATCGTATATATAAGGCTTATATCGTAATTTAAAATTTATTATTAATTTAAATATAATCAAAATAAGACTGTATATTTTTTACACTGCAACATTTATTAATTAATATTTTATACTATTTCATATATGTATTTGTTTTATGAAATTGTCGTAATTTTAGTTAGTAAGCATTTTCGAGTTGGAATGAAATAATATACTAAAAATGAAAAAAAACN
>CAUHTR010002941.1:0-52046 GCA_959609185.1 Schmidtea polychroa
AAAGTAGTATTGACAATTTATTTATTATTTTAATAAATTCTATTCGGTCAATTTTCAGTTATAACGAAACAAACTAGCTTCCATTTATTTTAGGAAGTAGTCATCAATTTTCATTGATGCTAACTGATAAATTTTTTATCTATATAAACCATCCATGTTATTAGCTATTATTTCAAGTTAAATCTGAATAAGTATTTCTAAAAATTCCTTTAAAGAGTTTCATTGCTTTTACTCTTAGCATTCGTGAGAACCGATTCTTGGTTTTGCACACTTGGCGCTTCTGGCTTTTTTGTTTCTTCTGTAACTTCAGTTTTCGGAAAGTCTAATGATACTTCTTCATAGTCTTTAACTAAAGTGCTAATATTATACAACGCCTCAGTAAATTCACATTCTTCCATTCCTTCACCGACAAACCAATGAAGAAATGATCTTTTAGCATATAAAAGATAAAACTTATGCGTTAAACGCTGCCACGCTTGACCGATTGCAGATGAATTTGTTAGCATTGCAACATTTGTGGAAACTGGCGCTAAATTGCTTCGTGGTACATTAACTGGAGGACAGCTATTTATTCCGACTTTGAAGCCGGTAGGACACCATTCAACGAAATCGATACTTTTGTCGCGCTTTATGTCAGACAAGGCTGCATGGACTTGCTGAGGAGAAATGTTACCTCGATAAAATAACGCACATGACATAAACCTACCATAAGAAGGATCGACTTTTACCATTTGGTTATCGCGATCAAAAACTCCGCGAGTGAGATCTTTTACCGTTAAGGTTTCTTGATGTACCTTATATGGGGGGACAAGTGGAGAAAAATTGCAAAGAGGAAAATGTATTCTTGGATAGGGAACTAAATTTGTCTGAAGAACTGTGAGATCACAATTGAGAATATTGTGAAATCTAATAGACGCTGTAATACACGAACACAATTGTGATACTAGTCTATTAATAACACCATAAGTGGGGTCAGTCACTCCAAGATATCTCGTGCAAATGTCATAAAGAGCTTCGTTATCAAATAATAACCCAACATCTACATCTTCCATGCAGAAATGTTCGGCTAAAATGGAATTATACGGTTCAACGGTTGAAGTGCTCAATGCCGGCGAAGGATAAATTGGTATATCGATTTTTGGAGTTTTAGGATATTCTGAGAGTCCATCAAAAATGGCTGAAGTGAGACCTGCGCCAGTCCCTCCACCAAGAGATCGAAAAAGCATTATGCCTTGCACACAGTCGGCAGATTCAAACATTTTTCGGACTTCATGATTTATTTTACTTAAAAGCAATTTACCTATTGTAAAAAATCCTCTTGCAAAATTGCTAGCGGCATCTTCGGGTCCCGCCATTAATCGGTCAGGATGAAAAAGTAAGCGAAAGGTTCCCAGTCGTATTTCGTCTGAATAAATAAAATAATTTAACTTCTGACTTAATAAATGAACGATATTATATCGAGAAAAAATATTCATTCATTTCAAGTTATTATAAGTAATTGGTGTAAAATAAAATTTGAATAGAGAAGTTGACCAAAGGAGAGGCTGAATCTCTAGTTGCCCAGTTAAAAAATTATTATTTTTATTCAGTTTAATTCTTTGATTCGATTTGTTATTAAAGTTTGTTATCAAAGATTTATTATCATTATTGTTAAAGATTTGTTATCACACTGACAGAAGCACAGAGGCAACAAATATGACAAAATTCCAGGTGAAGAAGATTATGCAAAAAGGCTTAGATTGGTATTCGAAGACAACTTGGATTCAGCTAAGGATTTGGAAAAGTTGCTAAATTATCGAAAAAAAGAAGATGACGCAGAAACTTACATCAGTAAGATTGAAAAAAGGTGTTCAGAAAATTTTGAAGCACAAGCTAACAATGTCAAATTTGACTACGTTCTTCCTAAAATATTGTCTTAATGAAGAAGAAAAACGTGAAATAAAAAGATATCAAATTACGGAAGATTTGCTGAAAGTAAAATTATCGAAAGAGGATTTAAGAAATGATGGAGAGCCAGTACAAAAAGGTCCAATGGCAAATAAATATATTAAAAGAATTTTACAGAAAATGTATGAAGATAAATCCAGGATACAACAAGTTTCGTCCGTTGGAAATACCTCCTATGCGTCACTTGTGAAAAACGGTAGATACATTGTTATTTGAAATCAATTCCAAGAAGGACAAGCAGATTATCAAAGAAATTTCAGTAGAAATTTCAGTGAAAGACCTCAAAATAGAAACTGGTATCAAAATTGAAGTTCAGATCAATATTCAAAAGTGCAATGTTACGCATGCCGTGAAATTGGTCATATTCGAAGGAAATGCCCAAATATTCGATGTTCGTGTTGTGGTAAAAGCAGGTCATTTAAATTTTCAGTGTTTTCAGAAACAGAATCACTACGAGATGAAATTGCGAAGAGCTTGGAATCAAAACCATGGGAATTTCAATCGATACAATAGACATTCTAATCAAGAAAATGATCTAAACCAGTGGTGTCCAACCAAAATTGGTTACTGGGCCAAAATAAAAAATAAAAATATAATGTGGGCCGCAGGTATTTATTTATTATAAAAAATTTATACAAACTAAATTATGTTTTACATATACATACATATTACTTAATGTGAAACTTGTTTTTCAATTTTTTCAGATAATTTTTTTATGTCCACAGGTATTTTCGAAGTTGCACATCGTAATTGGTTTTTTAAATTTTCATCAGTTAATCTATTACGACTTTTACATTTAACAATCTTTAATTTTGAGAAAAAAGATTCGGAAAGATACGTGGTCCCCATTGCAGCTGTAACGCTTATCGCTAGTTTTCTTAGATTAGGAAATTTATCATTGCATATGTATTTTTTATAAAACTGAACTTTATCATTGGCTTCAAACATATATTTTAATTCAGAAGATGACTGGAGATCTATTAACTCCATTTGCAAATTTGTTGGAGCTGATTCCACAACAATGTCAAATGGACATAGCAACCATTTTATGCATGATAGTCATAGTCACCATGCATAAAATGGTTGCTATGACTATCATGCATAAAATTTTTACACAAGTTGTAACCGTCTTTTGTGTTAAAACTAAAAAAAAATCTTAAAAGTAACCGTTTTTTTGTATAAAAAAATAAATAAATACACATTAAAAAAAATTTTGAACGCACATGTGATATTTTATTACAATAAAAATTTATATTTGATATTTCATTCCAATAAATATTTATACAAAACGGGCCGCAGGTTGGACATAGCTGATCTAAACAATGGAGAAAACGTAGCTGCAGTATATGATGACGAACCGAACGACAATGATGGATAGTCAGAAATATCGGGAAATGCCAAAGCTCCAAACAGAGGAGATATGTTAGGAGCGATAAATCACATGTAAGCAATGATCATTTTTTGAGGACCCTAAATGCTGAATGTAATGATTGTTTGGTTGATTGTTTTTTTGATAATCTTAATGTTGATTTTTTACCCAATCAAAAATTTGATTATGATTTTTATTTAATTAATAATTGTAATACTCAACAAAATGTGAATGATTGATTGTGATAAAAATGATTGTTTTTTAAATATATCTAATAAAAAATTAAAATTTCCGAGTGTTAATGTTATTAAAGATATATATATATATATATATATGATATAGGATATTGTAATGTAGATGGTAGACCATTTAATAATGTTAGATTAAATAATGTGCCTTTTAATTCATTATTTGACAGAAGCAAAAATAAGTATTTTATTCCAATCGATTGCTGAAAAATTGAATTTAAAATTTTTTAATGAAGGAAATAGAAGGATATCTTGCACAAACGGTAGTATGTTAGAGATTTTAGGGAAAGTTTCTCTAAGTTTAGAGTTCAACAATAAATAAATAACTGGAGAATTTTTCGTTGTTAAGGAAATATACCCAGAAGTAATTGTAGGGATAGATATATTGAATTCTTTAAATATTAAATTAGTTGGATTTGGAAAAGATAATGAAAATGTCCTCAGTTTGCAAGCAAAATTTGGTAATAATTTAAAAGTAAATAATAAAAATAAATTTATGAATGAAATATTAAAAATAGAAAAATGCAATCCGATATATGAAATAGTTGTCGAATTCTCAGATACTTTTATGTATAATAAATGGGATATAGGCAAAACTGATATTTTAAAGCACATAATAGAAACTAATTCCAACCGACTACCAATTAAGCCCCGGCAACAACCAGCGCATTATGAGGAAAAACTACAGGAAATTGTTAAAAACCTAGAGGAAAATAAAAATATTGAGAAATGCGAATCACCTTGGAATTCACCAATAGTATGTGTGGCAAAAAAGGGAACTTCTGAAATTCGGATGTGTTTGGATTTTAGGATTTTAAATTCAAATACAGATAGACCAGCTTTTCCAATTCACAATGTTGATGAAATGCTCGATTCTTTGTATGGGGCCAAATATTTTTTATCGATCGATTTGGGAAATACCTATTATCAAGTTGAATTGGATGAGGAGAGTAAATTGAAAACAGCATTTTCTACAGGTCAGGCCAATTTTGTTTTAATATGATACCTTTTGGAATAGCTGCCGCACCATCAACGTCTCAAAAACTTATGACATTAATAATTGGAGATATGAGGTGGAATGAAGCATTAGTCTATTTAGATGACATATTGATCCTTTCGAAAACTATTAAAGAACAAAAAGAATAAATAAGCTTTTCCTTAGAATTTGGAAATCGGGACTAAAATTAATTCTGAGAAATGCAAGTTCTTAGTATCTGAATTAAAGTTTCTTGGACATATAATTATTGAAAAGGGTATTAAAACAGATAATTATAAGATTGAAACAATTAAAAATGTAAGGCAGCCTAATTGTGTGAAACATCTTAGGAGTTTTTTAGGATTATGTAATTACTATAGAAAATTTATTCAAAACTACTCAAAAATAGCTAGGCCATTGGAATCTTTGATTTGGAGGTAAAACAAAAGTATTATTTGGACATCACAATGTGAAAAAGCTTTTGAGGAGTTAAAACATAGTTTGATCAGTGCACCATTACTATGCCATCCGGATTTAAATAAAAAGTTCATTTTAGATACCGATGTTAGTTTCGATTGTATTGGCGCTGTTTTATCGCGAAGAGATGATAATAATGAAGAAAAGATAATCGCATATGGGTCAAAAAGTATGAATAAACATGAAATTGGGTACTGCATAACAAGGAAAGAATTATTATCTGTTTTCCATTTTACACAACATTTTAAATATTATCTCTACGGAAAAATATTTATTTTAAGAACTGATCATAAGGCAATCACATTTATGTTGAATACAAAAAAACCAATTACCGCTCAATTTCAAAATGGGATAAATTTTTTTAAGTAGTTTGGACATGAAATTAGAATATCGCAAAGATAAGAAACACAATAATGCCGACTGAATATATCACGACTGAATATAGGAAATTGCACACAATGTCAGATGAACGTGGTATTGATGCTAAAGCAGAAAAAATTAAAACTAAATTTTAGCAATGTCAATAGAAGATCAAACATTTAAATAGCAAAATAATTCTGAAGAAATAATGGAAATAAAAGAAAACATTCAGAACGGCAAAACTGAAGATTATTTTGTGGACAATGGAATTATTATGACTAATAATAATAAAATATATATACTTTCACCGGGTACTATACAGCACAGATTAGAATAACTAGAAAATCGTGTTGAATAGTTTTGGGTTTTTATACAATTAAGGAAATCAAACAAAAGAATAAATAGTACCATAATTTCTTAAATAAAGTTTTTGGAATTTATCAAATTATTTTTATTCTTTACATAAGGGAAATTTTGTGGGAACCTCATTAAAGTAAATGAAAGCGACCCTATTATGTCATGGGGTCTACCAGGTAGTGGCGCAGCCAAAACTATGCAAATAATACATAACATCTTGTCAAATAATAAATGCAATATCACTCACTTGTAATTTTATTTGAAAAAATACATACAAGTGAGAGTAAATGTTTGTCAAAATACACAAGCCCTTCCTCACTCTAGTAAGGGGAAACGTGAAGATCACACTATAGCAAGGGGTTATTTTGGTCTCATGGATTTTTCTATATGGACAGTTTGGTCATTGAATTAAGTCAATGTTAAGATTACACTATAGTAGTGCCCATTTTGGTCTAAGGTATTGTATAGGAAATTGTGGTCTCAGGGTGACGAATATTTTTATTTTTTTGTGCCAAAAATTCGTAAATATCAGAAAACATCAATATCTTTACTGATTCAGAATCAATTTTTTAAGAAATACAATGTCAATTGAGAAGAAATCAGAGGTGAAAATCGAAAGAAGTTCTTATAATATTATTATTATTGTATTTATTAAAAAGCTTGTTATATTGATGTATTTTTAATATTCACGAATTTTCGGTACTACATTTTTCAAATATTATTATGAGATTTTTTATCAAAGATTTTACTGTTTCTCCACTCAAATTTGATAACATATATTTCAATCAATAAAAGTTGTGAGTTAGAGATTTCTGTTGAGGTGGGTTAACTCACGTCTAGTTGTAGCCCACTGTAGTTGTAAAAACAAATGTTATTGCTGTGGTTCCTGTGCTTTTTCGATTCCCCTAAGATTTGAAAAAAATCGAAGAATTGATCATCATTTCCAGAAATACATTCTGATTGGTTTAAGTTCAAACTAAGGCACATGTTCTAGGATCTTCGATTTGTGGAAATTTTAGGATCTTAGATAAGTACACACAACTCTTTCAATATTATTCGCCTCGGATAATGATTCTTCTTGTATACCTATGTCAATATTAATTCCATCTTCCATTTTATATATAAAATTGAATCCACAACCTTACATGAAGAGTTTTAATAAATATTAAAGGTTTTAACATTTCCACTAAACACTTTAACATTTTATGAAGTAGCATAATGTTTTGTACTGTATTAAAATCTAAAGTTTCAGAATTATTCCAAGTTTAAAAGACTTTAAAAGTTCTTCTAATTCAAAAACATATTTAGGAAAAATAGTCTAAACTAAATTTTCTTTAATTTTTTTTGTTTGTTTCTGGTTTAATATTCTTTTGAGCATTAAGATGATACATTAAATCATCGAGCGATTTCAAGCTGGTCTTCATGAAATCTTGAAACTCTAATACATTTTCTCATTTTTATATTTAAAAAGCCAATGTCTAAGGTAAATCATACATTATATAGCTAGACCAAAGCGTTGAACTTGTTCCTTATGTGGCCGCTTGTAGGCGGAAAGAAATTGCAGCAGAATTTATTCATATGTACTTCATGGCGATATTGATAACTAGAGGGGTAAATATGTTATTTTGGTGATACACAATGACTTAGTTGGGTTTTTTCTTTCTTGTAAGCATTTAATTTATTATTAATAAACAAATTGAACTAATTTGTTTATGCAGGGCCGTAGAAAGGTCTTCTTTTGCCCCGGGCAAGAGTTATATTGGGCGCCTGCCAAGAGCCCACCAAAATAACTAACACGTAATGCTTGACGTTCTATTGGTTATGAGAGGTTTATGAATTTTCGTTGCCTCGTTATTCTCTTTTGTTTGGCTGTGGCTAATATACAAACCGACGTCAAACGATAACGAATCCAAAATAAACTGGTACTACCTATCGAATAAGTTGAAATCACGACGAAATACTCATGCATAGGTGTTTATATCTTTAATTTAAATCTTTACAACTAATTGATGAGCGAGTTTTCTCAAAATTATGGTATCATTTTGGCGCCTCCGCGCCTTATTTACCAGCCTTGATTTTAAGTAATTTAATATTTTAATGATTATTCGAGTCTCCATAATTATATTATATTAAAAAAAAATTTTTAAATATAAATAATCAAAATGTTTCTCATTAAATTTTAAACCTATTCAACTTAAAACCTAAAAATTATTAAAATAAATATTACAAATAAATTAAATACTTAAAAATTTAATAAAAACTTTTTTTAGAATATTACTCACCAACCACAGTAGGTTCGAGATCAACAAAAAGACATCTTGGAATATATTTAGGAATTAAATTTGCTGTAAAAAATGCCTCAATTTTTTCACTGAGGTACATTTCAGGACTAAATAAATCTCCGGATTCCGTTACGCAATGCTCTGCGCAAAAAAGCTCCCATAAACTATTTCCCATTTGCACTCCAGCTTGCCCAATGTGAAGACTTAAAACTTCTTTCTAATTTAATTATTTAAATTATCAATTTATTCTTAT
Organism: Schmidtea polychroa; assembly: GCA_959609185.1. Classification (NCBI taxonomy): domain Eukaryota; kingdom Metazoa; phylum Platyhelminthes; order Tricladida; family Dugesiidae; genus Schmidtea; species Schmidtea polychroa. The sequence continues at coordinate 8,270 of CAUHTR010002941.1, forward strand.
TTGATTTGTTTAGAAATTAATGTTTACCATTTAAGCAGCTCCAGTCGTATCTTGGCAACAATAATATTTAATTTATTAATTGTTTATTGATCAAAATATTTTCAAATAGTCTTTACTTGCAAATTGCACATAAAAAGTAAAATAAAAATATTCGCGTTTACAAAGCGTGGTGAAAAAGTCAAAAAACCGACAATAAATTTATTAAAGCAAATAAAGTTTCGATAAAATTATAAATAAATAAAATCTATTAAACTCTATAAAAATAAATTAATCTAAATAAAACTTGGAAATAAAGCTTGAGAAATTTTAACCTTTGTAAAATAAATTGTAAATAAAAGAAAAATTATTCTGATAACAGGCTTGATGAAATTGAAAAAAATGCTTTGAAATTTTGTTGTAATCGGTTGGTGGTTTTGTATATTGGAGAGTTTCGATGATTTGCAATTGCTAATAAATATACCAATATCAGAATGAGTCTGGGTGCCGCAATTGTTGTTAGCAGAATAAATAGTTTCCTTTTCGAATAGAGTAAAACTAATTGCACTATCCAAATTAACATTGTAATTCGCATCATTAACATTTATCATCTTTTAACAAATTATAGTTACTAGCAAATATTGTCTTAATTAACTAATAAATTAAGTTAAACTTTCAATGCTAAAATTAAAATCAAAATTATGGACATTTAAACAAACGATAGTTTTTCCAAGTTAAGTATTTTTATAATTTGAATATATCTTTATTATTTATTATCTTTATGTATAAGTATAATTTTACACAAAAATGTTTTCTTTCATTTTATTGAAGTTGAAAGTGGTTACAAATCCTGTAATATTTTAATTTATAGACTTACAATGTTTTTAGAAGTTGCAACATAGGTGAGTATACAACAAAATTTTTTTTATATCCTTACTTAAGAACTAAAGGTGATCGGATGTGCTTGCAAACAGTTTTTGTGTATCGACTTTTTCAGTCTGCAGAGTTGAATATGATTTTTCATACGCCTTATTTTCAAGTTTACAGATTTTCTGTGACCAAGCTAAAAACGTTGTGAGTGGAAAGTAATCCACATTTTATTTGTTCGTGTCGTTTTCGACGCAACTCAAGATACAATGTATTATTTGACCATGCGACACCCGTTGAGTAATCAATGTTGGTAGTGTGTTCAATGGATGAATACTCACAAGAAGTGAGCGTACCTCTGTACATTATAATCGTCCAGCATTCGAATGGGTTCGCGGGCTGATGATAGAAGGACTGTGCTCGAATTCTATTAGGCCCCTTTATGCTAGGTTACAATGACTCGAACCTGAGGAGATCTACTCCCTTATGGCTTATTCATCATGCTATGATTTGACTCGGCGTTACCCTGCTGGAGAATCTTTCATCAATGTACTCGAATTGGAAATGAAAATGAACTACATACAAGTTTATAATTTTATTAAAAAGAGAGCTTGAAGACTATAAATCAGTAATATATCGATGTTTTTTGATACTCACGAATTTTCGGCACTGCCTTTTTCAAGTGAATTTGATCATTATTACATTTAATACTTATTGTTGGGGAAAAATAAATAAATTTTGGCAGGAGTCTGTCTATATTGTATTCATTTAAGCATGATGTTTGGCTTCACTGATGTTTCTATTGTGTTCTGTTAAAAATTTGAGTATATAATAGTTTAAATGCTCGTTTCCCATATATTAGATGTTTGATTTCTTGAATTAATTACATCCATATTTTAAAAACAAAACAAAACAAAATCTATATTATTTAAACAATCTCTGTTTTTAGCTATGAGGATATTTTTGCAAGCATGAGTTAATAATTGAATAGGGGATATTCGTACACAAGCATTCAATAAATATTTTATATTTTAATTTTCAATCATTTTTAAATATATTTACTTTATTATTTTAATTTATAATTTTATTGTCTACTTTTATTATATTATTTAAATCTATCTAAATCTGGAAATTAAATACTAACTCTATTTAATTACTTTCACACCATAGCCCACTGGACATTAAGTGAAAGATCTCTTAGTGCCCTATATCATAAAAGAATGTAGTTTAGAAGTTGATTTTACATATGTTCTCTTCATTCGCTATTGGTCATTTTTATTATAGAAAATGAAAATTGCTCACCACACAAGGCCCGTTGAACTCTAGTGTAATGAACCCTTATTGTTGTTGATTCAGACCTTGGAACTAGAAGCAAACGAAAAGCTTGTGGCAGTTCCCGACCTACTTATATATATAATTCCATCGCCATGGTATTCCGCGATACTAGGCTTACCTGTTGTCAGCATAGCACGGAGCTACCCAAAAGTATCCCATGTAGATAAAGTCAGTTACTAGTCATCATCCACGCGGGTCACAGTAGATATACAGATAAATGTCGCAATAAAACTATTCTGATGAACGGAGTAATACAACTACCATTTCCTGTTATGCATATTTCATATTATTACCTTGTGAAGTGGCTGTGAGCCGGAAATATTCATAGTAACATTGGTTTTTTATTGTTGAAAGTGATTTCACTTTGAAGTATTTCAAAAATACAAAAACCTATTTAACAATCTATTGACCAGTATGATACAATAACAAAAATCTACTTACTAGTATATTGTCATAAACTGGCAAAAGAGTTTTTGTTTTAAAATTGTGACTGAAATTCACAAATCGATCAAACTGTGACTGAAATGCGTCGGAATATATATACTAATTTTGGTGTGAGAGTATGTGTACGTGCATTCAGCAAAACAAATTTGAATTATTTTAATTCTACTTAATTTTTAATCTTAATTTTAATCAATTTTTATGGCAATTTTTTGTAACTTATTACTTTTTTTGTTTTCTAATTTTTATATTTTATTTATTTTTAATTAATTTCTGCGCCATGATGGATATGGGAGTTTTCTAGAATATTCTATGTTTTAGAGATTTTATTAACTATTTCCTATTTATTATCCCGTATTTTAGCTATTAAGTGTGCACTTTTTTTGTGTATTTTTTTCGTAAAAACCCATAAAACCTTCAGATTCCTCACTTGAACTTATTTCCAAATTATTTTCCTCTACCTCGGGATCCGAATTCGCATAATTTTGACCTGTCTTATATAATGCGCATCGGTATTTTAGAAAAAAATACACAAAAAAAAGTGCGCACTATAATCGCTAAAATACGGTAATTAAATATCTTTGATTTCGTTTTTATATTTTTTCACTTAATTATTATATTGATTTTTTTGGAGACATTTTAAAGCAAGGTAAATGACCAGAACGATCGTCGTCCGAGATCAGTTATCTTTTCCTGTATCCTTACATCAGGCTAATTGCGACTTTTTTAACGGTTTAATTTTATAAGATTGGTTTATTTATGTTTAAAGATCAGTTGTGTTCAAATATATATATTGTTTTTGGTATACAACTTAAATTTTATCAAGAAACATAATAAGTGGTCAGCTCATGTTTCTTTTTGCTCATGCGGTTTTTATTAAGACCATCCCAGATTACGGGTTTCGGCTCAATAGTCACTTTGGCTTAAATAGTAAAAAAGTAACAAAAACCCTAGAAAGTTGCATCGTAATTTATTTAAACAACCATACTATACCCTAATTTCTTAGTATCACAAGTGTGGTTCAAATAATGTTCACACGATTTAATGATAGTCAAAGATAAACGGGAGACAAAATGCTATATAATCAGAGAGTAACAAGCGCGAAGCTGCCAGTTAAGCGAAGAGAAAAATTGTTAATTGAAACGAATTGAATAAAGACTGGGAATTAGTCGAGAAGAAGTTTAGAGAAAAGAAATAAACAAGATTGTATTTTACCCATTTTGTGTAACAATATAACTAATTTGAACAATTTGGTAAAAAAAATTTGGTTGGATTTGAATTTTATTCCTTTGATTGTTGAACGCGAGGAGTCGGATCGAGATTTAGTTCCATCGTCAAACATTTAAATATCCCAACAAAAATATTAGATTATTTTTTGAGATAAAAGTAACTTTTTACAATCAAATATTATAAAAAAATGTTTTTGTTTTTTTCAAACCAAAGAATTTTGCAAATATTGGATTGGATAAAAACATCTGGCCATATATTAATTTTAAGTATGCAGTATGTAACAATCCAAAACCCAATTCAAATTTCTTATCAAACGGAACTGACTGTAAAATTGTTGAGTAAAATTAAAGTTTAATAGGACAAAACTGCTAGTCTGACTTCAAATGCGGTTGATCAAATAACAATAATTTAACACAAACAACACAATTTTGCTTGGTCTCAGGACAGGTAAACCAAAAGGAGACCACCAAAAGCAATTATTTAGACGAATCTAATTCACTAGAATTTTCTTTTTTAAAGTATAATTTTTAGTCATTCGCTTTCTTTAAATGAACACTTTTTAATTTCTTTTTATTTCTATTACTAAATCTTTTTCTTTGAAAAGTTGTAGCTACTTAACTGAGTTTTTCTTTTTACAAAGAGCCAAAATTTTGTCGAGATAATTGATTAATTTAAGAAATGATGACTGGAACAAAGTTTCTGGACATCTGAATATTTCATTTTCAATAATAATAACTTGACTATCTGGTAGTTCATAACTATTTTCAAGTGGCGATGAAGATACATTAGTTTGCATTTCTTGTTCAAAATCAAGAGCAATGTAATACCGTTTTTCTTTAATATATTCAACAATTTCTCTTTTTGCAGTGGTTGTAAAACTGTATCCTCTGTCTCTCCTAATTTTCATTAAATAATCAATTAAGTCTCTTCCGGCTAAATAAATTCTAAAAATACCATAAGGTAAAGCATATCCTAAAGCATAAGGTAAAACAAACACCAGATCCGGAATTTGAAAGCATTGAGCGATAGAACAGCTTAGCAGAAGCACTGAATATTTCAAATATAATTTGAATCCTTTTTTTCCCTGTTAGCTTTTAGATTCAATGGTGCTTCGGTAAGAAGAACTGGATATGTTTCGGCGCAATTCTCAATTCATTGTAAAATGTATGATGCCAGATGTGTGGACTGGGTACTACTCCTTTATGTTTTAGACTATTACTGGATCACCCATGAGAAACAGCAAGATTTAAACTGTATCGTGGGAACGATCCATATCACGTCAAGTCGCCACCCACGGATGGGACTGGACCAAAGTGAAGGTGGAAGCCTTGAACCGGTGCTACGAAACGGAGTCCGTCAGAAACTACCGAAAATCGGATCCACTGAGAGTACCCGAGGAAAACCCCGAACGCTCAATGGTCGCATTAAAGCGAGAGCCAGTTTTGAACCAAGTGGTGGGTTACAAGTAACCAAACATTTGACCTCGTCGTGCTGTTTCCAGCGTAACCCAGAATACAACGATGTGTGTGACCACTTGATGTCCGTTGAGTGACCAACGTTGATATTGTATCAAGGATTTGATTACCAGCAAAAAATGAGCATGCTCTGCATATTATAATTGTCCAGTACTCTCTTGGGTCCACGGACTGCCGATAGTAGGCCTGTGTCCGATTTTCGTCTGGTTCCTCTATTTAGATTGTATCACTGAATCTCGTCTTATCTCTACGAATACATCTTGTCGTGTCACCATATATAATATTGGGTCTACTCAAAAACAAACAAAAATTACAAACATTCTGACAATAATTATGGATATCACAATAAATACACTCATCGCAATAGTTCACATAGGATTTGCGATTGAAGCATTTGCCAGCTGCGCCCGTTTGAATTTTGCCCGAGCTGACTTGCCCAGATGGATCTTCTTCTTTGGCCTGGCAAGCTGCTCGGAGGTGCGGTTCGCCGCCATTAGCTCCGCTACAAGTCGGATCTGGGCGGCTACATCTCGATCAATCACTTTTTGGTGCAAATGTGTCTCCAGCTTTTATCCGATCCTGGCGCATATTTTCCATTAACTTGAGCAGTAGAAGAAAAATTACGAAAAGGAAAATATATAATATGGGGTCATATGGGGTCATATGAGGTCACGAAAATATTAAGTTGAATTGAAGAAGTTCAGTTCATCATTTGATAGCTCATCAAAGAAAATGATGACACATAAGTTTTGTACATTGGACGAGACAAGCTGTGATAAAAGTGAGTCAATGATGGTATATAAAATAAATAAATATGAATGTCACCTAACTAAATTAAAAGCGTTAAAGTTCAGAACAATTTGAGGTAAACAGTTCATGGATGTAGAATCCAAGAACTTCAAAGAGCAAAAACGAAGAGCAACGATTATTCAGGAAAGGGATACACCAACAATGTCAGATTCGGAGACAGAAGCTATGAGATTTGTGGTAAAAAGGGAAAGTATCAAATGTGGCAAGGCAGTTCAATCGATTTTTTATTTTGTCTCCTTGATTTCACTTCCGCTGATATAAATTCCTTCATAATTTGTTTTCATAATTTTCTTTTTATGTAAAACTTTTGGAAAATTTATGCCATCTTTATCAATTGGAAGATTTTAAAAACCTTTTTCAGGCTCTTTTGCAATAAATCTTGATTCTTTGAAATTAAAATATATAAAATGGAGGTCAAAGAAGATAAAATCTTGAATCAAAATGAAATTTTGAATCAAGATAAATTTTTACACCCGAAACAAAGTTTCGAATGTAAAAATGAAATTTATCCAGAATTGAAATTTTTGAATCAAAATGAAATTTTGAATCAAAATAAATATCATATACAATCAACCTTTGAATCACAACTCCCTTGTAATTCAAAAACACCCACAACACCTTCTGAATTAGAAGTCCTAAGAGTAAAAGAATTCAAATCTGAAAAACTTCATTTAGAAGATTTGTTAAAACATTATAAAAAAATTAAAAATAGATGGAATAGAGCTGATACTTGTTAAAAGATTGCTGGTTGTTCTTTGGGTTTTGCAACAACAATATTAACAATTATATTACCTGCAACTTTACCAGTTTTAACATTTGTACCAATAATTCTTGGAAGTATTTCAGCTGGAGATTTATTCTTGACTGAAGTTGTTTATATCGTGAAGTATGTTCATCAATAGAAATTGGAATATCAAAATTATATTTATTTCAATTAAAAGCTTTGGAAGATGGAGTCTTGACGAATGATGAAATTTTAAAATCCAATCAAATAATTCAAGACATAAAAGATCAAGTTAACAAGTTAAAAAATGCAAATGTGATATCCCGAGGATATTCAAAAAAGGATAAACGAGAAAAGTGGTTAAATAGTAATTAAAACTTTTATATTTTATATATATCTAATGATGTCTAATTCTAACTTTACTAATTGAACATCTGTTAAATCAAGTCCATATTTCCTATTATATTTTTTTAATTTTTTATGTGTGGAATTATATCACTTCCAAAGGAATTGTATGAATACCATCAGATAAAACATACCTTTTATCATCATGATTATCTAATGAAGTTTTTAAAGATTCCTGTGAACTATTTGGTGAACTATTTCTTCTTGTTTCTCAGATTCTGGTTTTAAACAATCTATAAAATTTTGGTGTGTAATATTTTTTGCTACACATTTTTGAATTCCTTTATTTCTATTTTCTTGACCTTGCTCCAATGAAAGAGAATATTGTTTTGATCGAATAAATATTGCTTCACTTATTGGATTGTTGGGTTTCTCATCTTTAAAATTAAATAATGCACCACTTTTATTTATTAATTTATTCAAGTTTTTATTTTCTAATATTTCCTTGTATATATCTGAAGAATAAATTTTTAAAAACATTTATTCTGTATCCATTGCATGCATTGATATTCTATCTTGAAAATGTGGTTGTAATACATCATAATAAGTTTCATACATTTGAAGTTTTGATAGTTCTAAAATACTATATCCAATAAACATTGGTTTGTTGTATGTTTTTTCATAATTTTCAATTTCAACTGCAATTAAATTACTTGAAAACCTTTGTGCATTTTTAAATGTTGGTTTTGAAATAATTCGATTATATCTTGCCAAATCTTTTTTATTATTTGTTAATAATTGAATCTTTGTATACTTGTCAATATTTTCCATTGTTTTTCCAAAGACTGAATTATTTATTAATTTATACATGTTATCTCCAAATGCATCACCAGCTCTTTTACTCGCATTTCTCATTTCAATATTATGTTCAATATATTTTTTAATGAAAAGTTTCTGTTTAAAACTTATAATATTATGAACTTTTGTAAGCTTCATTCCATGTCTGAGATAAAATTGTAAAAGTCTATAATGTACAAGATAGTTTTGTTTGTTGGTTTGATCACATAATAATTTTGTGCTAGTAGCATGGAGATTTTTCTTTTGCCATGGTGATAATTCATCTTCAATTATTTTTCTTTTTATTTGTGCAAATGGAAAGTATTTTGTTTTGTGTTTTATATTGTTTGGATATTCTAAATCAACTTCTAAAAAATATCCAATGTTTTGAATCTTTTAGAGTGTTTAATATATTGTTGATTAATTCATCTTGATCACAATCTTGATTGTGATTAAGAAGTGGTTTTTGCCATTTAAAGGAACCAATTGGTAAATATTGAGTTATAATTCCAGAATATAAAGCTGTTGCATCAATGTATAAAATTTCACATGGATTATTTAAACATTCTTTTATTATCTCGAAATCTTGCTCATTTTTAATTTCTAAAACTGGTTCTTGTCCAAAGGTTTTGTAAATATATTTATAATTCATATCAGTGATGTATCTTTCACACGTTATAGAACTAATTCCTCCACGAATATTATTCTTTACCATGTTAAACATGTTAACATCTTGAAATAATTCTATTGATTCATTCATACCATATAATAATATATCCCAAGCTAATGATGGTAAAGTTATATAATTATAAGGTTTCAGAGGAAATCTTTTTACAAAGTTTTCGAAACAATCTGCAAGAATATAAACATCCAAACTTAGGTATACATCTGTATAATCACCAATGTTTTCATAATTAAATAATTCCCACATTTTTCTAGCTCTTGAATCCTCTTGTTCTGATGTTGTTGATTGATTTAATACTGATTAAAATTCTTGTCGAGATGGTAATTCTGTTTCGAGATATTTATCAGATGAATCCATATAATCATATGGATATATTCATTTAGCTAAACAAGTTTGATATTCTTCCATTGGAATATTATATTTAATTAAAACATTTTCTGTGGTGTGTTTAAAATCTTGATCAAATTTCATTGTTTTTGCAATTGAATCTAAACTTGTCAAAAAGAAATTTAATGCATCTATGAATTTTAAACATCCATACTCTACACACTTGTATTTTTCTTTTGTCAACCCAATAACCTTGAAATTATTTTTTGCATTGATTACCAAATGTTTTATAAATAAGTGTATACCATATCCAAATAAATTAGGAAATATGATTGGTATAAATTTTGGTTTTTTACAATTTAAATTACATGATCTATGTGCTGCACCTCTGCAATTATTTTTTCGTTTAAAATGATCATGATCGGGAACTTTATCTTGGTTTCCAGACAAATCTTGATTTGTGTGGAAACCTTGATTACACATCCAACAAATTTCAGAATTTTCATATTCTGTAACTTGTGGTGATGAAAAATTGATTGGATAATTCGTTTGTAATTTTTTGAATAATAAATGTTCTAATGAATTTATATTTTCATCAAAGTGATCTAGTGTATCTTGTGCTGAAGTTCCTCAATATACTATTTCAAATTATTTAATTATTTCGGGATAATTACTTTAAATAAATAGATAATATGCAGATGGAAGTTGTTGAGCCATTGTCATTGTAAAAGATTTTTTATTCATCTTGAGAAAATCTTTCATTTTATCCAATTCATTTTCAAATCCATTATATCTAAACCAAGATTCTGCTAAATCATTTGCTTGACTATACTGATACCAAGATTCTAATAAATCATTTTTTTCTATAATATTTATATATTCTTGTTCCAAATCTTGTTTTATATCAATAGCTTCAAAATCTCCATAAATTGTAACAAGAGATTCTAATAAATTTGAATAATTCTTAAATTTCATCTCACAGAGAGTTGGCATTTTAATTAGTGCTGGTTCATTTTGTTGACATAATCTTTCATGTTTTATTTTTACATTTTCAGAAGTTGAATAATAAAGACATCTTTCACAAGTGTGTCCCCTAACCCTATTGGAACTTGATGATTGAGATCTCATAAAACTTTGAAAATTTTTTATCCAAACATAATGAGAAATTGTTTCAACTCTGAAACTTGTTAATATTAACAGGCTTATTGTTTTAGGTGTGAAACTTGTTTCAGAGTTAAAACTTATAATATAAATTGGTATGATTTTCTCCCCATCTAATTCATAAATATTAATTTTAAGATGGTTCAACTTTTCAAATTTTGACATGTGTTCTATTTTCATTGGATGTTCAAAATCTTCCAAAAATATTATTTCATTTTCATATTGTCGATATTTAGATACTCGGTCGGAATTATGTTGTTGAAGATGTGGAGCTGATAAAATTGCCTATAGGAAACATTTGTTATCTTTATTTTTAACATTTATAATATATTTCGAAGTGAATGGTGTTGCAATATAAGATCTAGGAGTTGGTGGTCTTTCCTTCCAATAATTTATTTCAATACTTTGGAAAGAATGGAAAATTAAATTATATTCTCCTAATTGTTGTTCACGATCTTCTTGATTTTCTTGCAACTCGGTTATTATATCTTTAATCATTCTTTAGAATCCTTTCATTGAAAATAAATGTTTATAATTAGTTGAAATTTTTGAATTTAGAAAGTTTTGATTTGATTCATTTCCCCTCCGATATTTTGTTTTTACTGTTATCTTGTATTTTATACTATTGAACCTTGAACCTTTGAAACTTTTTATAGATTGCTCCATTGAATCTTTTATCTCATTGGAGTGTTTTTAATATATGATAAAATTGAGCATGTTGCAAGTTCTTCAGAACCAAATATATCAATATGATTAAATTCATCTCAATTTTCTTCTTGTTCACTTTCTTCATTTTCTTCTTGTTCCCTTTCTTCATTTTCTTGACCAGATTCTCTAGCATGTTTTTTTAATTCAAATTTAGTTTTGAATTTTTTATGACATGATAAACAAGAAAATGTTTCTCTAATTCTTTTAATCCCAATACAATTTCTATAATGTTTATCAAACCCTGAGAATAAATATCTCTCTCTACAATTGTCACAAATTTTAGAGTTGGTATCATCTAAAAGATTTCCATTGATTAAATGATCTTTTGATTTTTTATGAGAAGTTAATGCTGTCTTTGTTTTGAAGTTTTTATTACACAAATTACAAAAACAATTTTCGGTATTTAAATTTCTCGAAGAAACCATCTTTTTTAAAAAATATTTTTTCACTGGTTCAATTTTTCAATTTTCAATTTTTATATTTTTCAATTTTTATATTTTTACTCTTCATAATGTGTCCCTTTAATTTTTATAATTTTAGATTTTTAAAATTTTCTAATTTTAAAATTTGGTAATTAAATATAAAATACATTTATCATTATAAATATAAAATTTTAAAAAATGACCAAAATTCGAACCCTGATAGCGCAGTGGGAATATACTCAATCAGCAGTAAGATAGACAGTGGTTCAAATCCCATGTCAAACTATTTATTTATAAATTCATTTCTATATTTCTGTTTTATTTTCTATAACAACTGATTTAAAAATATGTATAAAATATATAATGTGTGTGTATTAATATTTTTTTATGTATATTATTATTTTCTATATAAATATGAAAAAATATTTATAGAAAAAGTGGTGGTTGGCGAACCGGGAACTACCACCACCAGTCTTTCGTACACCCATGGGATCGATCCCCACCTGAGTCGACTTATTTGTCTTTGGTTTCCTCTTTCGAATCTCTTTTAAATTTCGTTGAACTTTCGGTAATGCGTGTAAAACACCATTGAGATCGATAACATGCATTACAACTATCAAATTGATTCTGATGTATGAGTCTGGCCAGCTTGTATATGGGAAGAGATTCGATAAACGAAAGAGGTTAAAAATTAAAAAATGATCCGGATCAAAAAAACAAAAAAAACTGTTGAGAGGACAGTGGGAATAAAATACCACTGTCCTCTCAGAGCAGTTTTGTTGGGTTTTAGATTACTTTAAGTCGGTTCCCTCTGACTCCTAGTGTTCTTTGAATCAAAACAATGAACGACCCAACGTATATCGAAACAACAGGTTCACAATTTATTATCACCACTTTACAATTACTAATCAAAGTTCCGTTTGTACGATTCTCCGCTCGGCGTTGATGCTCTGCAAATAGATAATATTCACCTTTTATTCCTTTAGGTTCTCTTGACCCACGTTTTCCTCGGTTTCTGTTTGATTTGATTTCTTGTTCACCTTTCCGTATTCCTAATTCTATTTCTTCTTTTCCCTACTTTCCCTAATTCGTTTTCGCCTTTTCCTAAGCTCTGTTTCTTCCAACCTTAGCTGAGGCAAAATGCCGATTTTCTCTGATTTTCCCTTTCCTTATATACTCCTCGAAATCAGGATGACAAATGGTTATTGCCGAGCCAATCTTTCATTTGACATTTGCTCCCACGTATTTGCTTCGGCTGTCACCCATTATGGTCCAACGAATCCAGATAATTAATGGCCCTTCCGGTCTTCCTACGCGCGCTATCTTCTCCTTGCTCTTTTCCCATTAATCATTGTGTCAAGCTAATGGGCCCAAATCTTCCTTCTGTTTGCTTTTCTTCTTGTTTACCCAGCTCGGATTTCCTTTATCTCTCGGGTTCTTCATTGGCTCGGGTTTCCCATTAGCTCGGGTTTTCCATTAGCCAATTAATTAATTAATTAACGTTTTCTGTTTTCATACATTTGAATGCTTTTCGACCCTTCCTAACCATTTTCTGATAAATCCCTAATCATCATATTGTTGACCATTAGCTAATCTATACCTGTCCCGTTTTCCCCATTCGATTTCGATGATTTTACAATTTATTGATTTTTCTCGGATTTCCGGATTCTTGCCTTTCGTAATTGCTTTTGGCATTTTCTGATACTGCTTCCATCACACTTTCCTTTACTATTGATTCTGTGCATGATCCCGCTTTTATTCGTCTTTTTTCTTCGCTTACTTTCTATTTGAATTATTAGCCTAAATTTCATTTAAATTTTATTTTAATTTACGGACCTCAACAGTTTTACTGTTTCATAAATTTTTTTTATTCTTTAAATTACAAGACATCAAGAGAACAAATCATTGAAATCATATATTTTTCAATTTTATGTTAAAGTGTAGTAGTGTATATAATGGGAGCACCGACTCACCCTCACCTATTTGAGAAATCACTAGATAAAAAAATTACTTAGAATTCAACAAATCTTTAGATTGAAGTTTCTATTACACACATATTTTGGCTATCTAAATTTTTCAAAGTACCCATCTTTTTTAAAAAAAATATTTTTTCAATGTTTATATTTTGGGTATCTAAATTAAAAAAATTTTTTTTCGGTGTTAAAAATTGTTAATGTTAAGATTTTTTAAATTAGTAATACCTTAAACAGGTGGGGTGAGACGGTGTTCCAATTATATACACTACTAGTAGAAGTCTGTTTCCGGAATCAGCCAGGACTAGTCATATACGATGAAAAAATCACACCTCGAACTAAAGTTCTCAATAACTACCATGAGAAAACAGAAGCCAACAAAGAAAATATAATCGGCAACGAAAACAAGTATCGAGCACTCATGGATATTCAGGAATGTCTATGTGGAAAAATCATAGTGGGCTACGACATCATAAACAAATTAAAAGCCCTAACTTTAGTTTTGGAGTAAGAGAAATGGCAAATGATACATTATTGACATCATTCGTAAAGAAAATATCTCCGCACAAAATCAAACTATCCAATCTGGCCTACCAAGTCATCAAACACCACAAGAGACAAAAGCCATGAATGAGATATTAAAGAAACCAGAACCCTTCTCGGTAAGGTACTCCACAGCAATCTTAAAAGTTATTTATGACATTGTTGAAACACAATGAGAAGAGGTGGTGAAATGGAATGCGACAATAGAGAACCCACAACCAACAGCAACAGAAGATAATCTATCACATATGGAAGATGAAGATATGTACATTGAGCCCCACAATTCGAACTAAAATTCCACAGAAATGGAACTTGAAGGACATTTGAAAACTAACTAGAGGATAGCGACGATGAATTGATATTCGTATCTGAAGAAAGAAAGCAGAACCTGCGCAAACAGTTAAAATTGAACCACAGGAACAACGAAGGTACTCAAAAATGATAACAGAGTGTGATCTAGACTCGGATAAAGAGTACTTCTCAGCAGAAGAACAAGACAGTAGCGAAGAGGAAGACACAATGAGCGTCGATGAACCAGAAGATGAACTGGGACCGGAACCTGACGTTAACATAGAAGAACCCTTTTTTGTAATCGAAAGGGAAAAACAACAAATTACGGAAAAAGAGTTGACTCGTCATTTCGGAAGATGAATAAAAGAGGGTGATATTTTGAATATCGCATTGGACAAAGGGTTCAATCGGACAAAAATTCTCAAAAGAGACTGCGAAATAGAGTTGGTTCGTAGCATAAAAGATAATGCGGATATTATCTTGACGGCCCAGGGAGATATATTGGATGATGAAGGTAGGCCCATCACCACATTCACCCTCTATAAATACTACAAGACGAGGCCCAATAAATATAGAATTAATGTATCTGCCGAGGAGAAGCGATAGATTCAATCAATCCAATTCAATACAAAAACAATCGAAGAACATGACAATTGAATATCATTTATGTGTTTATTTTCATCGACAATTGATTATCCTTGATGACAATTAATTATGACATTTATGTGTATACTTTTATTCTTAAACTTCTTAAGCAAAAAGAAATAAAAGAAAGATAGAAATGTATGTTCTGGAAGAAGATTGCTATATTCCAGAAGATTGAGAAGGACTATCTTATAGTCGAAAATTATTTCATTAAATACATTATTCGCAGCAAAAGCCTTAAATTATCACTTTATTGTTTTAAATCAGACCTGTCCAAACCGCGGCCCGCGAAGTACTCTATAATTTGATACCATCTTATTTACGTAAATACTTTTATTGCTACGAAAAACTTATATTAATATTAAAATATAATACAATGTTATGAAACTCACCTCACGTGAAATCCCTCACCCATCGTAAGTTTCGGAGTTTTTAGAGGAAATGGATGCTGCATATGGTGATTTGACACTTCACACAGATATTCGCTGGCTGAGTGCTGGAAAATGTTTAGAACATTTTTTTGCTATACGAAAAGAAATACCAATATTCCTCCAAAATGAAGTAAAGTCTGATACCGAAGAACTTGCTCGTCAAATGCAGGATTCTATATTTTTAGCTGACCTTGCATTTATAACTGACATGACCAACCACTTAAACGCGCTGAACTTAAAACTACAAGGTAAGGGGCAGAATATCGCAAACCTTTATTGCTATTGCAAAGGTTTCAAGAGTAAATTGCAGTTATTCAAATTAACATTGAGCAATAATGACTTTACTTTCTTCCCTAATTGCAAGGCGCATTTTGAAGACATGAATAATTCCGAGGTCACAATATTTTTAACTCATGTGGAATATATTGATGGGATTGGTGGGTTACTGGTGGTTGAATGTTTAAGTGCTGTTACCAGCGTAACCCAGAATACAACATGGTTTTCCTCTTGGTACCCGTTGAGCAATCAACGTTGGTACTGTACCAAGGGGTTGAGTACTCGCAAAAAGTGAGCGCGTCAAGCACTGTAATTGTCGAGCACTCTATGGGTTCACGGACGCCGATAGAAGGCACGTGTCCGATTTGTTTCGGTCCCTCATCGAGATTGTTTCCCCAAACGCCTTTCTACCGATCATCTTGTTTTAGACAACAGCAAAGTTCAATCTCATACTCATTAAATAACAAGAATCATTTATTAAGCCACCACCATATTACAAAGATTGTTCACGCACTCTCGAACGTCTCCCAAGATCATGGATTGACTTCAGTCTCTCTCACTTTCCCCTGCTCGGCCAGCCAGGCCCTTTTCAATTTCTCTCGGGTGTTCCGCCCTAGCCGTTTACGTTTCGGCTTGCTTGTCTGGGCAGGTGGGTATATCTTGGCTAGCTCCACCTGAAGAGGACGAATCTGCTCTTGGAGGGCGTCCTGGATGAATCTTTCATTCAGTTTGCTCTCGAGCGAGCGTACTTGTAGCTTTAACGCTCGGATTTCGAGTTGGTCTTGCTCCGCCTGGATCTGGAGCCGTGAGATGTGCGTTGTCCGTTTCTTCATCTCAGCCGGACTGAACCAAGTGCCTTCGAGTTCTCGGCACTTGATTTGAGCTTCTCAACTCGACTTCGAAGGTCCTCGGATTGTTGCTGGGCCTGTTCGCGGTCCTTTCGTAGATTTTCAAGTAGCTTGTACACTGAAGGGGAACAATAATAAAATTTCGTCGCTCGTTTCCATGTGTATAAAGGTAATTTGATTGTTTTCATAAAGTTAGGACTGAAGAGTAGGGGGGGGGGTCATCCCGTCCCTGGAGACTCCCCATACGCAATAAGACTTCTATATAATGGCTAAAAGATGATCTATTATATTATGAATACGTACGACCGAAAAGTTTTAATAATAAAATCGCTACAGTTCGTCATAGTTGTTACGAAACAAAAAGTCAAACACCACACAGTATCACTAATTAGATTGAATAGTTCGCCCGAATTGTTACTATTGATAGGTTAGGCCGGGTTCTTACGGGGCCTTCCCCGTTTTCGTGGAGGGGCATCTGTCTCCTCCAGCTCTTCAGGAGTTACTCCCATTATTTCGGCTTTGAGTTGGAGCTCGAGTCTCCTCAGCCGCTTCTGGGCCTCTACTACCTCGTCGGCCGCTCGATCGCGGGCTTCCCATAACACGTTGTTGGTGGGCTCTACTTTTACCTACGCCGGGGCGTCGGGCTCTGGACCACTCCGAATGACCGGACCATAATTATCTAGGTCCAACCCTCGATTCCAATCGTGGATCCGGTACCAGATGTACCGGGTCCGGAGCCGCGTTATCATTTGCCTATATTCTGCTTCGTCGAGACCACTTGCTTGCGACATTCTGTGATTAAATGAGAATGGTTAATGATAATTTCCTTTTAAAATTTCATCTTTCTTATCATTTTACTAAGACGTAAAGCCGTGATTCGAGCGAATAGTTACCCCCTGCTGATGATAGTGTGCCTTGTCTTGAGTTAGATGACAAATTTATAGCAAGAATGGGAAGTCGATACTCGTCATCACTCTATAGCCTCAACCTAGAAACATCGGAAGAAAATATCCTAACGAACATTTTATTACCCGTTCAGTAAGTAACCACAAAAAAAAATATATTGTACCCTGAAAATTTATATTTTACTCGTGGTTGTTTCCAAATCGTCGAAATTTTTGGTTTGGTTAACTTTATTAAAAAATTAAAACAGGAATCTGGTTGTTTTATGGAATTAACATTATTACATAATTATTTACATCGTGGCGTATATTCGGCTTGCAATTACATTTAGTCTGGATTGTTACAATTCAGCTTATGCTATTTCGACATAATTAGCCCTAGAGAAAGATTTCGCTGGCGAACGGGTTTATTGTGGAACTGGGTTCCAATGCTCCTTCGTCGGTGAAGTCGTTCAAGGGGTGTATACTGCTAATATTTTCATAATAACTTCAGCAATTCAGGTATATGCGCTTTCAGATTTGACAGGAAAATGGGTCATGATTCTGACCTGTCTCCTATGGAAAGTTTCTTTAGTTTTCGACGTTAACTTGCTCTCAATTCTCGTCGGCGTTTTTGGAATTTTGCTTTATGGGAATTTAGTAAGTTGTCTATTAATTTCTAAACCATATCCCACTCATACGTTATATCGTCACCGTTGATTCCATAAGAGCTTAGGGTATCCTCTGTCATCACCTTATTGATGTGATTTTATAGATTATGCTTGAACGACACCGGTTTTTGGAAATCCCTATTCCTGGGAGCGATCATGCTAAGATTTTTGGAAGATCAGAGTCTCAGGTCACTTTAAAACAGGCCACCACTGGAACATTGCAGGTCAATCTCTACTTTGTCTGCGAAATAATTTAGCAACCGATTTTAACTCCCATGATCATTTTACCAGTCAATAGGGGTATAAATATCTAAAACATAGTCGGTATTGAAACCTTGACACCTGTAATTTATAACTTTATATTATAGTACATGATTTAGAGGTAGAACAAATTTTGACGGCATCTTATGGGTACTTGCCGTTTCCCAGGTTTGTATTTCGGATTGCTATGCATTACCATTTTGCAGGGATCTCTACCATTCGTAATTCATATATAATGGCTCACAATACGACTATCTATCATTGAGCTTCTTTAAGATCGGAAATTGAGCGTAATCGTTTACGGTTGTAGCTAACATTCATCTATAACTATATTTTGGAATACCTAGATAATTTATGTATATATAATATCATGATTTATAATTTACACCGTTTGTAATTTAAATTTTTTAGAACAATATATTTATATAATCTATATAATTATTTACACTTTATACTTTATGATCGAACTATATAATTAGTTATAATTTATATTTTTGTAACTAAAATTTATTCATAATCTACCTTTTTAGGAATAACATACCGATAGGTTTCATATATAATGAATTGTACTTTATATTTTACTCTCAATGTTTATATATAATTAATCCTAGTTTATATTTTGGTAATCGGAATTTGATCTACAACTAGTTGCAGTTTGGTTTTTTACGAATAACCTACTCGTATAATTCGTACATAACCGGATATATATTATACTTTATGCTATAATTTAGAATTCACGATCAGAGTATACTTTTAATTTATACTTTATATACAAGTTATAATTCTATTTTATAATTTGCATAATTTTTCTTTTTCATAAATAATTTGTAGTTATAATTTTACTAACAGGTACTTTATGGTTTAGTATAATTTTGATTTAGATGTTATATACAGTTTATAGTCATAATGTATAATTTAACTAATCTTTATCTTATGGTTTAATGATTAGGGTATATTTTTGACTTATATTATATACATAATTATAACCACCTTTTATAATTTAACCAATATATATCTAGTAGTTTAATGATCAGAGTACACCTATAATTCATGCTTTCTATATAATCTAACAAGTAGATACTCATAGTTAAACGATTGCGAAAGACTTTTAGTTTAGACCTAGTACATAAATCCAAGTAGGACTTATCATTTATCAATAAAATCATTTACAACTTTTATACGAGTTTCTCGATTGTAATTCCTAATTGAGGGATGAATTGAATAGTAAGTTAGGATCACGCATATCTATGTTATAGTTGCTAATGTAACTTTATGGTTGAATAGATATAAATTTATAGTTAAATAGACATTCACATAAAAGGTTTTATTTTATACTTGAAAAGATTTTATCGATAATAGTTTATAATTGATGATATTACATTTTCCAAACCAATAATACTTCATTGATATTGATTCATAAGTGGGAAATAAAAGAAGTTAGCTATTTCTATAGTATGACCCTAACTCTTGATTGATTTGGGTATTGGCAATACTACATTTTAATCCTGAGATAAGGATATATACCACTCGCTAAGGGTTTTATACTTAATTGAATCTATTCCATCCTTTACACTTGTCGAACTTCGAGAGGCTATCCTCATCATTAGATCCGAGAAAAATCCTTACGTCTTTACAAAAATTTTATTCATTAACGATGTTCGACAAATGCATAAGTGGAGAGGTCTTAACCGACTACATTAACTGAATTGTAATTGCTGTGTTCAATTTGGGTCTGAGATCTACTCAATTATGACCTTAGTGTGAAGTAATGTATGAGATTTTTAATGTTGATTTTAAGTGTGTACTGCATTCGAACTCGTGAAGAATGCTTGCTTACACGGCCCCACTGTGACCGCTACGACAAGCCCTACTGTTGTGTTGAGTCGAAACATCACTGTCGACCGATAAATAAAGTATATGGAGCCATAGCGGAGGGGTTTTATCGACACAACTCCATGGTAGAACCATGAAGTGGCCGACCTCCGATGACCGAACAAAAAAAAATTTATATATATATATATATATATATATATATATATATATATATATATATATATATATATATGGTGCATGTCTGCATGTTTCATTTTAGAAGGCTGCATTACTATCGAATGCAGGACTGAATAGAGACGCACTAAGACGTCGCTGATCAGTCGGAAAAAAAATTATAATGAGGAAAATCATAGGTCTTTAAATATGTTAATTAAAGGTAGATTACATTTAAATGATTACATGGAACATATGTTAACATTAAAATAATTACGTAAAACACATATCAATGAAAAATTACTCACTATAAGTTTTCGTAAGATTTTCAACAATAAAATATTGGCATAAAAAGTGAATGATTGTGACTGAAACGTGTCAGTATATATACCTATTTTGTACACGTGTATGTATTGATGCATTAAAACAAACTCGAATTCTTTTTATTCCAGAATTTTCTATTTCACGATTTTGATATTTTTAATGGCAATTTTTGTGCCATAATTTTTGTTTTAATTTTTAAAATTTTATTTTTTAATTATTTTTCGTTAATTTGACGTCCATGATGGATTTGGAACGGTTCCAGAACATTCTATTTTACTTTTAATTTAATTTTTATTTTAACTGATGTTTTTATGAATTTCTTTTTGAGATTTTTTATTTTTAATACTAATTTATTTATTTTCCTTAACTTTTGTTGTTCTAGATGACTTTTGTGATGGTCATCGCCATTTTATAGAATGTTCTGGGTTTTTCTGGAATGTTTTACTGTTTTTATCGTCTTTTAAGTTATTCGAGTTTGCTTTTGGTAATTCTATGTTTGTTTGGTTATTTTTGAGTTAGATTTTTGCATCACTTCTTGCTTTTGTATAATTTTATTTAATTTCTTTGTTTATGTTTTTGTTGCTTTCTCCTTTAGTTAATATTGTTTATTTGGTGTAGGTTTTAATATTAAACTATACTTGGTGCTTTTTACTTGTTGTGTACCTACACGTTTCAGTCACAATTAGTATTTTGGGTCTAGAAATCAGTTCTAGCCCAACAGGATAATCGCGGAATTCGAAAGCCGATTTATCGATTTTGGAAAATTTGAACGAGAAATTTTACTTTTTAGTCAGCCTTTAACTATTAGTATTGCAAATGTGCCGTCCGATTTGCAGTTAGAATTATGTGAGTTGCAAACTGATCCCCAGTTTACCAATAAATGTGAAACAGGGGAAGACTTTTTCAAACTATTATCCGAAGTAAGATATCCCAAATTGCGTGACTTTGGTCTTAAAATCGGATCAATGCTCGGCAGTACTTATCTTTGTGAGAGTACTTTTTCCACTATGAAGTTTATTAAATCAAAGCATAGAAGTTCCATGACTGATAAATCGCTATTAAATTTACTGCGTTTGGCAACCACAAACATTGAAATTGATATCAATACACTGGTAAACGATGCAAAGCTACCGAAAATTTCTCATTGAAATATAACATTTTTCATTTCTTGACAATATCTATATCTAATATCAAATATTAACCATATAATATTTCTTAAACATTAGTACAATTAATTATTAACATAATATCATTTTTTAATTTTGGTGTGCGGTCCTAAGACAGGCCGTGCAGACAGAAATATCCAATGAATTCAAAACAAGCGCCAGAGTATACATTAGTAACAACTGCTATCCTTAGCCATTTATTTTAGATAAAAATTCTTTGCATTGTGTGCGGCCCCCGAATAGTTTTTTTTTGCATTGCGGCCCTCTGGTTTCCCGAGGTTGGACAGCCCTGTTTTAAATAATAAATGCTGCTACCAAGAAATCATCACTTTATACTTATAATTTTTATAATTTTGACTTATTTTTATATTTTTTATCTTTAGGTTTATCATTTATTTGGGATATCTGGGAGTTATCATTTGATTTCACATACTTTCTAGAATATCATCATCATCTTCTATATAATTTTCTGAAGAATCTTAATTAATTGAACCGATACTAAAAATCCTAATGTAAAATTATAAAAAGAAAATAATAATTTATTTGCACATTAAGAAATGTCAGTTAGTTGAAAATGAAAGAAAATAAATTTGTTTAAATATTTTAATTTTCTATATTTTAAATAGATTATTTTTATTTACTATTTAACATTTGAGTTATATAATTTCACTTAAATATTTATTAATTGTATTATTTTTAATTTTAGAGTTTTGTAAGATGAATTTGAATATTGATCAGCTCGATGCCGAGGAACGGAAAAAAATTAGCGCTCTTTTACGAGAAAGACAAGATGTTAACCGAGATAAAGGTGTTGAGTACATATTTCGCCGACCAGACGAAAGAGAAGATTTCTTGTTAGGAAAGAAAGTTGACCTGAATAAGATGGCGAAGGAAGATAAATCTATGATGGGGGAATCGGAAGTAGAATTTAAAGAACGAATGGAGAAACGAAAAATTATGCAAATGGTTTTAGAAGATCCAATGTCTATAGTTCAATTCAAAGAACAACAAGCTCGAAAGGTTGCATTAGAAAAAAGGCTTGTACATCAAAGATTAGCGAAGAAATATCAGTCAAAATTTCAAAGAAATCGTAGTGTCAGTTCAAGTAATTCAGATTCTTCAGATTGCACAGCTAAATTAGGACAATTGCTATCAGTAAATAATTTAGACGATGATAATATTTTAGGAAGTATTTTAAGTCATGTGAAATCAAATGATGACTCCCAGATATCCAAATTAAATAGTAAACATAAATATAAAAATAAGTCAAAATATAGCAGCAGATCTCCATCAAATAATATTAAAAAAAGAGAAGAGTCGCCATCTCGTGATTACCGGCGTAATTATTCCTTAAAATCTTCTAAAGAAGACAATAAGTATTTATACAAACGGAAACATAGAAGTCGGTCACGTTCCCATGATTACAAAAGCAGAAATAAACACAGAAGCAGGTCTAATAATGAAAAGTTGAAAAATGTTTCCAGGCATGATAGGAAATATATCGATCAAAGTAAACAGCAGTATAATCAGAAATCCAAGTTAACAAAAGAAGAAAAAGAAAAGAGATTGGAAGAAATGCGCGAAAACGCCAAAGAATGGAACACTACGATAGATATACTCGATACAAAATTCAAGAAACAAGATCATGAACAAGCAGTGCGAGTAGAGGAAAATCTAAAACGTGGTGACGAATACGTATTCAATGAAATGGTTAAATTAAACAAGAAAAAGGAATATTCAGTTCAGAATTCGATAAGCCAACGAAATAAGCAAAATAAAATCGACAAAATGTTTAAACGATAAAATTATCATTTCAGTGTAAATAAAATATTTTTTCTTTAGTTTTGATTGGTCGTTTTTATATAATCCCAATTTGTTTATTATTGGTCAATTGTTTATTGACATGCTGTGATGGAAATTGTATTATATAAATATGTATTTTAATTAAGATTATAATTTATTATCATAGACATTTAATAAAATAAATTATAGAAGTAAAAGGTGAGAGGATTAAAAATGTTGTCATGTGTGGACAAGGTCGCAACTAGCTACTCTGCGGCTGCAGGGGGCCTCAACTTTATGGGTCAATACATTTTTCATGGAATATAAAACTTTCACAATATTTGTGTGAACGGGAATGAAATGTCTTACGGTCTTCCTATGTAATGGCACTGAAGCAACATTGTTTGTGAATTTTACAGTACCAGTGGTGTGTCAGTTTTGTCAAATTTTGTGGGCACAAAGTTACTTGGGTGCTGTGTGTGTATATATATAAAATTTACATAACGTTGTTTTCAGAAATGTAGTGTGTGTATTGATTCTTTGTCATATGAGTTTTCGCATCCAATAAAATTTAAGCCAAGCAGATAGTCACACGCTCATTCATTCTCATACGATGACCATTTTTCTCTTACTATCCCAATAGACTCATTTTAACATTTCACTCACACAGCTTGAAATGAAGTTGATAATTCTTTTACTTGTGTTATGGTGGGTCTTCTTCACTTCACTCTATTCACTATTCATAAACTTGTGACAGTCCTAATTCACATAAATATTGCATTCATATCATTGCCTAGAAATGAAACGTATCTTTGAAAATGGAGCTGATAAAAGGAACAAACGGAAGCAACTGTTAGCTCACAAAGAAAGTCTCCAAAGATTTCTATCTTCCGCCAACAGTAAGTTATATTCTTTATTTACTGTCGTTTCCTGGCACAAGTTTCTCTCTCGAATGAATCGAGCTAGCAAGCTTTTGCGAAGCCCTTCAATTGGACTTGATACTCTCCAGCATGAATTTAAAGCTGTCCGTAAATTTTCACAGCATTTCCGTGAATGTGGCTTTGAAGATGCTGAAAGAGATGCTAAGGAAATTGCAGATGCTATGCAGCTTCCCATGGAGTTTGAAACTAAACGAGTCAGACATATATAATTGACCTTGAGATAACAATTAACAGTGGAAACTTTATTGAATATCACAAATATTTTGTCAATGATACAATTGGCTCAACAAGCTAACTACCGATTATACAGTGCCTATAACACTATGGTACACGCGTATAAACTTGATTTGACAAATCTCTCATAATTGAGGAGTATAACAATTGATAATTTAAATGGTTGTTTTCTAGTTTGACTTGGATTTACTCGAGGAACTTTACTCTGTTATTAACTGAATAAGCTCCTGTTGCTTATCCCTTTATTTCTGATTTCTCAACTCTTCTCTAAACTTCTCTCTTTATGTTTCTCTGCTTCAATTCTTTTCAGATTCTCCAAATAAATTATCTCGTCGTATTATCTCAAAAATTCTGGAAAAACTTTAATCATTAGATCCTTCTCAGCATCCAAGATTGATGGGTCTGTCAAGCTCTTGTAAGGCCGTAAAAGGGCCGCACTGAAAATTAAATCAATCCATTAAGGAAGATTTCTTTGTTTATCAATTTGAACAGCAATGGTTTTTAGCTTCACTAATGTTTGACATTTTTTAAATAGATTTTTAATGAGAATAAAGTGTGGCGATGTTCGACAGAAGTATGAATGAATTAAGTGAATTCTTTTTGAATATTTTAACAATCATTTTAATTTAATTCAATAATATATTATAAATTTAATTATTAAATTGATATATTTTTTAAATTGAAAATCAAGGTCACTACAATTATTTCAACAAAAAAAGCAATTTAAAAATGTCATTAATAAAAACAACTTTATTTAATTAAATCATATCGAAAACGTTCGACCTTTCACCATGTTAATGACAGTACATTTTGATGAACTCGTGCGTTTAATTACAGTTTTCTTTAAACTTTGGAAGTAATTATAAAAATTCTTTTCAAAATTCATTTTGTCTGGAAATCTCACGTCCCTACAGAGAGAAGTTATAACCAAGGCCAAAATGTACTGTTCAGCAGTGATCTTCAAGTACTGGATGTCAGTTATTGACTCCGCATTGAAATTGGAGGCCAATGACGAATTCTTTCCATTTTCTTTGACAAGTAAAATTGTCTCTATATCTACTTTTTCAACTTCTTTCATTCTTCTATAATTATGTAAAGCTTTCTTCAAAACAGATTGGCCAAGTATTTTGAATGGTCCGGCTCGGTATTTGAAATCATTGTCTTCATATTCTACGCTTACTTTCACGTCTCCTTTCAAAATGAGAATGCAATGGTCAGAAATATTGCCTTTTACAAAAAGGTGATTGTCTACTTTGGCATCAAATTTGTGCTCAAAAATCGTATCGGAATCCAATAATATCTGCAAAATCTCTGTTGAAATTAAATCTGGACTAAATAAATTTATTTCGGAAGCTAGAAAGCTTTGAATAGCTTGTTTAAATTCATTCGATGCGGAACAACTGTAGGAAAATCCCGTATGAGTCTTGTAATTGCGATTTAAAATCTTTGTTCGTTTTCTTGATATATTATCCGTATAAAGATCACTTTCATCGTTAATTTCTCTTTGAAATACCTCTTCGACAATGTCTTCAAGTGTTACAATTCCAATAATTTCATTGTTATCATCTTCGATAAATGCCAAATGGCTTCTACCTTCTGTAAAAATCTCAAACAATTTTTTCATATTTGTATGAAGATGGACTTTAATGACCGGATGCCTGAAGAAGTTGCATAACGTTTCCAATGGAATTTGATCATTTGGGTTAATTGTGATGAGATCTTTTACGTTTAATATTGCAGTGATTTTGGTAGTTTCTGGATCATAAACTGGGATTCTTGAATATCCTTCTTTGAAGATTTCACTAAATGTATTAAAATCAAGCAAAGCGTTTGAAGGTAACATATAGACATCATTAATGTTTGTCATAATTTGATGCGCATGTTTCGTTGTTAGTTCCAATGCTCCTTCCATGATACATGCTTCTTCATTTAACACCAAACCTTGAGTCTGTTGATCTCTTATAAGGGCATTTAGTTGTTTTCTAGTATATTGTGTACCAACTTCTTCTCCAAGTATTTTTGTTAAAAGTTTTCCAAGTGGGAAAGCAATTATTCCAGTAAGAAACATGATTATTTTAGTTACGAAAATTGTTTTTGATCCTATTAATAATCCGTGCCTTGTACAAATAGCTTGAGGAATTATTTCACCAAAGATTACAATACCAGAAGATGAGAGAATAACTGATATGACCCCACTGCCCATTAAATTGTCAGTTAAAATAGCTAAAATGTTATTCACCAAAACATTCGCGATTAGAAGTGAACATAGTAAAAAGTTTCCTGTTTTTCTAACTGAAAGAATCTTTTTTGCATAAATCTTTTCATTTTCCTCTCCAGCGGTTATAATCAGTGACAATTCATTTTCATCAAATGACATTAGCCCCAAGTTTAAGCCACTAAACAAACCAGAAAATGTAAACAGGGCTATAAAACCCAACGATAGCAACCCTTTTTCTAAAACTATCTTCCAAATGGTTTTTATCGGTTCTTTTTCAAAGACATTTATTAAGATGTTTTCGGTTATACCTTGGTGAATCCATTTTAAGGCATTGTTTGAATTGATTCTCAAACAGATGGAATAATCTAGATCCTTTTTTGTTGGAAAGTCGAAAGTAACATTGGAATGAATAAAATATTCTGACTCGCCATAAACTTCAAATGATAATGTTGACTTATCCAATTCACAATCTTGACCATGTTCCTTGTGAATGTTCGTAAAGGCAATGTGGTCAACCTTTTGGAGATTCACTCCGATTAAACTGAATTTGATTTCGGTGTCTGTTGGTATTTCATTTTTATAAAATTTGATCATTTTATCATCTCTTAGTTCAATCGCTAAAATCTTTGGATATTCTTTAAGATTAAACTTCGTACATTCAATAAAATTTGGAGCGCACTTGATAAGTATTACATAGAATAAAATAAATTTGAAGAACTTGTACATTTCTATATTATTAATAAAAGTTTAAAGGATTTTATAATTGGATTCTCAGAAATAATAAAAATATATTATTCTATTTTTCATTGGTTAAAATTTTTATTTAATATTAATATATATTATATATATTTTTTTAAATTTTAAAGTGAAATATTAAAAATATTTTAATATTATATATTATATAATATTAAAATATTTTTAATATTTCACTTTAAAATTTAAAAAAATTTTAGAAATAAGTAATTTTTTATTATAATCGTTAAACATAAATTTCCAACTTGACCCTTGCAAGGATGTCAGTAAATATCGCATCATAACATATTGTTCATAGAAATCTATGTTTTAAGTGTAATTATTATTTCATTTAAAATTTATTTAAAGTCAGAATGTTTTAATTAAAATAAATTCACGATAACATATTAATTAAATAATTTCTGTCTATCACGTACAAAGATTATAATTTTTTATTAATTAATTTAAAAAGTTGAATACCGAGGCCTAGTTAACTATTCTATATGTGTTAGCTCTGTACGCAAAACTAGGCATATTTTATGGTTCATTATAGTGTTTTTATTTGGGGTACGTGAAAAGTTTTCAAATTTTATATCAGTATGTTAAGGATCTATATAAAATATCAATTAAAATTTATATTTGTCACAACAAATATAAAATTATTATTAATTATTAAATAACATTCTTCTACTTTCATGAACATAAAAATAAATTATTATTGAAAATATTAAATCTTTTAAATATATTATTATTTTAAAAATATTATTAAATATATTATTAAATATATTAAATATATTAAATATATTTCTCAACTGTGTTTCTTTTTTAAAATTTAAATATTCGATAAATTGATAATCTGTAAAGTTAAATAATTTTAATGCACTACTAAATTTTAAGACTTACAAATTTCTGGAACTAATTCATAATTAATTCGAATAACATGCTAATTTAAAATTCTAAAATCTAAGTTTAACAATAATAAAACTTAAAATTTTGATTTTTATAGCTCATATAAATATTTTAAAATATAATTAGAAATTAACATTTTTACATTTCTAGGTCACACTAATAGATGTAAATTATATAATATTTGTAATTATTTATATTATTATTATTATTTGAAATAAAATTAATATTTAAAAATTGATATATAAATTAATAATCGGTTTAAATGCCTCCAAAGCCTACAGCGAAAGTTGATCGTAAAACCCAATATGAAATTCAGCTAGAAGGAGATTTGTCCAAATTAACAAATTTAATTGATGTATTTAAAATCAAATTAACTTTCGCAAGAAATCTAATGGGTAAAGAGAAAGTACGGATAAGGTTATCCGAAGAAGAATGCATTAGAATAATAGAAGAAATGCATGAACTGAAGAATACTCTGGAAGACGTCATTTTTAGACTAAATATTTTCGTCAAAGTTCTTCAAAACCACGCTAGAAATGAGCTCTTCAAAATGAGAAAAAGTGTTGCATTTGCAGAAAGACAACTGACTGACGCGAGAGCACTAATAAAAAAACAGAAACAAGAAATAGAAAAACTTAACGAAACTTTGGAACAAGAAAGAAAAGAGCATACGCTAACTATTACAAAAATTTGGTTTACTTCGAACAATGTTATTCAAGAAAGTTTTGATAAGTTGAAATCGAAATGCTTTACAGATCTGGAGCTATGGGACAATAAGGCCGCAGAACTGCATGAAGAATTAAAAGTGGTTTATAAACCGGCAAGAGAATTTTTATTATTTAATTTGATATGAAAGCAACAACATCGTTTTCCATAAATCATGACGCTTGATCAGTTAGCAAAATGACAAAAAAAAATTTATAAAAAGTCAAGAGGTTTCAGAAGTTATAAATTAGGATTTTATTAGGAAATGAAAAATAGTCTTTGTAGCCGTAAGAGAGAAATTATTGTAAATAATTTACAAATACAATTTACAAATATTTTTTTACGCTTTTTTACTTTTTTTCGGAATTTTAGTTTTAACATAAAATATTTTTATATCGTTGGCTGCTATCATCAAGAATATTTGTGACTACCCAAGGGACTAGAATAAAATATCGTATCATCTGTGTTTGAAAATGAATTAGCAAAAATTATGTCAAAATCAGGTTGAACGAGAATTTTCTGTTGCCCTATTATGTAAAACATCAATATTCATATATTTTTATAACAACTTTTTTTTTCAAATTTCACCACTGATTTCTTTCCATTGACATATCCGATATATTTACTCATTCATAGTCAAGTTTTTAATAAATACAATTCATATAGTTGTTGATAAACATAAAATATTTATGACAGTTGTAAAATGTCACCGGTGGTCACCCAATGTATTCTAATAATAAAAACTATTTTATATTATTAAGATTTAATTTAACCTCTTCATGTATATTTGCACAAATGACGCATCGTAATTTTATTTGCCATGATTGTTTTTCCGTCAGATTTTATCGAATGTTCCGGTGTTGATAGTTTTTATTGCTGTGAAGTGTCGCTTATGTGTAAGTGATATTATAATTGAAAATTTTGCTGATTTTATTTCCGGCTGTGTGAAAATAAATAAATTATTTCCTCAATGGAATAATATTCCAAACATAAAAAGGTTAAGATATTTCAATTTAAGATTTAAATAGTCTTAATAATTATTTATTTTAGGTTCACATTCTATCATTAAACTAGAAGCTAATGGCAGATTCATAGAATATTTTGATTGTCCTAAATGACCTGCGAAGAAACCGCCAGTGGCACTTTTGAACGTTTTGAATATCACAATACTGGTATAAAGCATTACAGAAACCATATTTTTGAAAATGGCCAAATATAAATATTCATATAAAAGAAGCTCAAGTGGGAATTATTACGCGAAAACTGAATTTAGGCCCATTGGGCAGTAATATGATGGAAATGCGTTGGAAAATCGCACGGAGACACACTACTAAGTAAAGTTTAAAAAACACGTATGACATCAAGTAAATATTTTTTAAAGAACTTACACAATGCCAAAATGATAAAACACAAAAATAAAATAAAACAATAGCACGAGGCATTGCACAAAACAAACTCAAACATAGCATTGATAAATAAAAAAAATTATTTTGGGATTTTTTAAAATTAGGGAAAATTTTTAGTTGGGAAAATTTTTTCTGTAAATATCCTTGTATATTTCATATTCGGTTAATTTCTTATAATAAAATAATCAGGCTCTTATTGACGAGGATCTGACATAACGAGTGCTGAAAAAACCACCATTTCAGGTATGTGCTATGGAGTCTCAGAGCGCTCCAACGTACCATCGAATGCCTACCACCTGGGTAGGCAAAGAGGCGCAATAGGTCAGGAAAGCACGAACACGCCAGTCGGCGAGTGCGCAAGGATGCATAGATCATTTACCACTCCAGCCACGCTCTGGACACCGTAGATGAGCCGGATTCCGTATCTATTAACTAATCAAGTGGTCGGTGTGCTTCTGAAATAAAGTTTTTGGTTCCACTTTGTGATTTCTAATTCTTCTTTTTTAAGTTGTTTTCTTTTAGTAATTTTAAGTTAATCAAAAAATAGTTAAACATACATGCCAATGATTTAATTATAAGATAACGCCAATCAAACATTCTTTTCACGATATATTTCGACAGTTTTCCTGTCATCATCAGGTGGGATATAATAACTATACAAATTTATTAATTATATATAAAAAATTTTTTTAATAAAAACATTTAATTATTTTTAAAATTTAAAAAAATAATATATTAATTTAATTATAATTTTTTAAAAATAATTAAATGTTTTTATTAAAAAAAATGATGACAGGAAAACTGTCGAAATATATCGCGAAAAGAATGTTTGATTGGCGTTATCTTATAATTAATCAAAAAAATTATAAAATTGTGTAAATTGGAGGATGGATGTAATAATAGTTTTACAATTTTTTTATAAATCTATAAAATCTATATTTTTCTTTATTTTTTCTGATGATAGTAGTAAAACTGTCGAAATATGTCGTAAAATTTCTGTTTGAGTTGCGCTTTCCAATAATTAGTTTAATTATGTGATTTTTTATTGTATGTTTGACAATGTTATTTTCAAATGCATTTGTATATTATTTTGAATTACATATGATTTTCGTGTAATATTGCCAGAGATAGAGATCCTAGACACAGAATTAGACACATTTGAAAGAAAGTATTTACTGAAAAGTGTTATTGAAAATGGCACTTAAACTTGCACTTGTAATACTTGACTAAGAATGGTTAAGACTGATGGTGAAACGTTATCACTTTACGAATATATTAGCATTTTACACTTATTTCATTACTTTTGCATTACATTAACATAACTAATGAAAAGCCTCATATAAATGTGCAAATAATTTTAGCATCATTAATCATGATTTGCGTGTCGCTTGTATATGTATTTATTTTACATTTTACTAACTGTCAAGAGGTCTATCCTAATTCTAATGTTGACTTCATGCCCAACGTTCCGCCTTTTAATCACAACAATCTAATTAATGTCACTTTCAATTTTAGGTTTTACAACATTCTTTACCAGGAACAAGTGAACAGTTTAAGAGTCGTTGTAATAACAATTTTGTCATATAAATATGACAGCTATTGTCAGAATTTTGCTAGCATTGACAAATGTTTAGAAGCTCATCCAAGTCTTGAAATGCCGACTTTTCATTTGTTCGGAATGAAAAAAGGCTCGAGAATGAAAATCCAAAACGGCACAATTAATATCTTCCATCGACACGATGTCAACTTAGCTTGTTTTAATTGGTATCCGGAGAAGAATCGAAAATTTTGTTACGATATTCTCTATTTGCCGGTTCCAGTAAATTCTCGATGCTCAATAAAAGGATGCGTTACGTCAAATGCGGAAGCGATTAACAAATTTTACAAAATCAAAAATCAGACGGCTTTTAAGATTAATTCACTGTTTTATGGTAAAATGAATGCGACTGCCTATGTGTTGAAGATTGATGTTATTTATCAGCCTCAAATAGATTTCGACACGGCGCTCTTGTTGCCACTTATTGGGATCATTGTATTAACGATTGTACAATACGCCCTTCCAATTTCTAGTAAGCACCGTCTGATGCTAATAATCTCCGTCATAGCCATTGTTATTATGTCATCCACAAAACTGAGGTTTGATTTCAACATGAAGTCGCGGGTTGGGTCCAATTATGTATATCTTTTGAATTTTCTTGCATGGGCAAATATCTTTGGCTTAACATGGACGATAATTTGTAATTATATCATAGCCAAGTATGCAGCAGACAAATTATATTTGGCCGAATCAATGCAAGAACCAGATTTTATCACTAAAATGGACGAAAATAGTTATATTGCTATTCTTGATAGAATCTTTATTCAGAAGGTCGCTCCATATTTATTCCTTCCTCAATGGAAGTTGACTTCCCCAACCTGTGTGGCGATTTTTACAAGATTTATGATGCTTTTTGACAGATTTTTCGGGTTTATAGTAATACTTGTAGAATTTATTATTATTATTGTACACAGAGAATTATATATTTAGTATTTTCTGTTATGTCATTGAATAATAAAAAAGGGTGTTATTTGTTTATATCAATAGTTATAAAATACTTTGAATGAAATGGATGAATATACATGTTTGCATTGAACTAACCCATATTATTGAAACACGCAAACTTACCTGTGTGCTGAATTTTTATATTGCATGGAATAAAAACACCTATAATGCATGAAACTTCCCTGAGATGTACTCTATATAATATTAGTTTGTGTTTAAATCAACTTGATGAGAAATTTTGTTTTTATAAATTACTCGATTTCATTCATTTTATTATTAATTTTCCTACAATTTCAGAAAGTTATTTATTTTATTTGTGAAAATATTTCAATTTAAAGTAAATTAGATCAATTATTTATTTATATATAAATATTTCTTTAAACATTTCAAGTAAAATCTACAAATCTGGAAAAAATAGAAATAATCTCCGCTATTACCATGGCATTTATCATTCAGACTTTGTCAATTTCCGAATTTTTAAAACATAAATAAAATTAAACTTTATGTTTTGTTATTACGGTTTTAGGCATTATAGAAGGTCTAACGATATCTGAAGCCCTGTGGAAATGATAATTTAATTATAACTTATAAATACATCTTTTAATATCATCTTTCCAACTTCACGAAATGGAAGGGTTTTGACAAAAAATTCTGAAATGCTAAAAAGTTATAAAATTAATTTTAACTTTAAAATAAATCTTAGAATGATATCTCCTCATTTCAGGGAAAATAAAATATAATTGCCTATAGATGCATATTATGCATGCATGTATTTTCTGTATGTGTTGTGTTTGTATGTATTATTTAATTTTTCTATCACTTTTTAAATTTTCAGTGTATCCCATTGTACTTGCAAAGAATAACATCAGAGTTAGTGGGTATGTTTCGATATCAGAACGTTATTAATATTTTTCATATAATATAAAAGGTGTATCTTAAGAGAGTTTGGTGTATAAATTAATAAATTGGTAGAAAAAATTTATTTAACACAAACACAATACATAGTAAAATATGCAAATTATCTTTTGATATGTAGAAATATTGCATGAAATAAAAGCATTTTAAAACTTTATAATTTACAATTTATCAAAAGAAATAATAGCGAATAAAACTTTTAAGCAATATTCGAAGAAATCTATAGATTTATTGATAATATTATTATAAGTTTAATATTTCTATAGAATTTAAGATATTTCTGTTGAAAGACAGTTAGCGAAGGTGATTAGATTACAAATAATTTTTAGTTTGTACAGTATTTCATATATTTCTTTTCAAACTACTTTTCTGCAGATATGAAGAAATGAGAACTATTTCAAATACCAAACCAGGTCTTTCTACTTCTTTTGATTTCAGAGCGAAAATCTAATATAGTAAGTTTTAATAATTATGCATAGTACCAACATGGTTACATGGGTAGTAGAATAAGATAATAATCATGGAGGCGTTTAGGGAATAGATGATGATAAATTGGCAGTAGCGAAGTTTATTACAACAACATACCCATAAGTGCAAATAATATTGTCAAGAATACTTTAATTTTATTTGCACTTCAAATAAAAAGTGTTAAGGTAGGTATTTCAAAAGAAAAATAGCCTTTTCTTGTATATGTTGGGTATTTTGTGCAACTCTGTACCACTGTCTGACTCCTTTGTGTTCTTTTTAGAAATCAAGTTAAACAACCCAACACAAAATCTTTATTTGAGACTAATACAATTACACTTTGGTTACACTTTTTATTGATGAGAAGATCACTTTCAAATGGAAAAAGAGCTAGAGCAATAGAATCTTATGACAACGGTAATACACCAGCAAATATATCTGAAATATTAGGTTGTTACAGAATAACCATCGACAATATAATTGAAATTAGCAATACAGAAGGCAGAGTTAAAAAGAAATATCGAGGTGGGAATAGAAGAAGTGCTCTTAATGATGAACAAATTAATGCTCTGAAAGACTAGTGATTAATAGTGGTTGTGGCTTAACTGTTCGCGAGTTAAAAGCTAAAGTACAAGAAAGGTTCGGTCTTGTAGGTTGTGAAAAGACAAAAGACCGGGCTATTTCTGGATTCCATTATAGTTTTAAACGTGTTTCACTTTTAACGATAAAAAGAAATGATGCTGAATCGTTGTCAGGTCGTTTTCTTATGCTAACAATTTGCTTTCTCTTATTGCAGAGCAAGATCGTAACAATATTTACTTATTGGATGAAGTTGGCTTTAATCTAACCATGAGAACCCGGCAAGGAAGATCATTGGTTGGAACTAGAGCAGTTCAAACGGTACAAGGTTTGCATTCAAAGAACATTTCATTATGCTCGGTAATGAGTAAAAATGGTAAATTCTACTACAACAAAACAAAGTAGGCCATTTAATACCAAAACATTTTTAGTTTTTATCAATGAAGTAATTGACAAATTACATTCATAAAATATTGAGAATGTACTGATCGTTATGGATAATGTTCCATTTCACCGATCTACTGCTATGAATTCAAATTCACTTGAAAAAGGCAGTGCCGAAAATTCGAGAGTATCAAAAAACATTGATATATTACTGATTTTTAGTCTTAAAACTCTCTTTTTAATTCTCTTTTTAATTTGATTGTTTTTTTACATTTTATTACTTAGATTTTGTGTTTTAATCTATATAAAAAATCAAATGACAAAAAAATCAATTAATTAAATTTATTAAGGGTTTAAATAAAATAAAAGAAATTCAATTGACAAATTTTGAAAAATCGGTGACAAAGCCTGTAAATATAGTAAATATAATTTAGTCCATTTTTATTTCCAATCGTTTGGTTTCATGTCGATACCGTATTATCGTTTCTTCTCGTTCATATATTACACCATTGACGGTCACAGTATCTCCGACATCAATGTTTGAAGTATTTTTCCTCTTCTTAGCTTTTCAACATTCGGGCATTGGACCATACTCAAGTGTCGGATGTATCCTTACTATCAAAACAATTTCCAATTTCCATCGTCACATTCTCTTCGATTGTCAAATTAATTTCTTCTAATTCCATTACAGCGTCAACTGGAATTTGTGTCACTTTCTCCGTTATTGTCATCGATGTTGATGTCATTTCTCGAAGCTTCTTATATTCATCCAACGAATATCTCTTTGATAGTTGGTTTTTTGGCATTTGTATGTCGTCAATCCACTGATTTTCCACTCTCTGATATACCTTGCGAATGTATGCCAATTTGAGTATCTTCTCCACATATTTCTCTTACCACAGTTTGCAATTTAAACCATTCTCCTCTTATGGTTACTTCCATGTTCTTGAATATTGGTGTTGCTGCTAAATCACGAATGCCATACAATTGTTCAATCCATATCTCTAAATATTGCAGTTCTACATGCAGATCATGGCCTATCAATATCTTACCCACTGTCAGCTGTTGTATGTTCTTAGTTGCCACATATTGATCAACTTGGTTCCTGGTGACCACTTCTGTTATTCCGTGGATTCTTGAATTGAAATGCCGAATCTTTTACCTTGGAGTCAGGTATATGTCCTTTATTATTTTTCCATAATAATTCATGGTCGCTAGTGCTAAAGGGACCATTTTTCTTGCTATGAAGTGCCATATTCCGCATCGATAAATAATATTCTATTGCGGATTTCTTCTAGATCCATTTGTTTTTTGAGAAAAGACATTATCTTTTTCAGCATCTCTTTTGAAATTTTCAGTACAGTTGGGTCTTCTCCTTCACTTGAATGCATCTGTGGTATTTCACCCGCTTCATTTTCGGTTCTGATTTTCATTACCATGGTTGTTTCTTCATTCGCTACTCGTAATGTTTTTCACATAAAGTCTCACTGCAACTTCCACAACGTGAATTTTCTAAGTTCCCACCATACTTTATTGTCATCTTTCAGGACTTCTACTGTACTCTTGATAACATGTAGGTGATATTCTTCCTTCCATGACATCTAAACTTCGTCTGCTAATCTCAATTTCGACTTTCTCATTATTGTGGACATTTGAATCTTCATTCTTCTGTCATCGATTCGCAGATAATTTGGGATTTGAAGGTTATCATTGATCCGGTATACTTGTTGTCCGGAATGATTTTTTTGCATTTTGACGTAACTGTCGTAGGTAGATCTTGCCCATTGTATTTGTTCCATTTTTGCTAAAATAGTTATAATTAAAATTTGAAATTAATTTACTTTAAAACTAGGGTTGAGATGAAGTACCCAAAGGATACTGTCCCACCCACTAGCGATATAAATAAATAATAATAATTACCGTTTTAAATGTTGATATTTGGATTTTAAAGTTAGTTAAGTTTAATGATTTTAACCCGCCTTTAATACCCTTATCAAAATTTTCGTTTTAACAGGATTGCTCCTATATGACAATGGTTTAGGAACCGGTTCTTTGAACGTTGTTTGAACCATATCATGATTAATTGGCTCACTTTGCTACTCCTTCATAATAGTCCTAAACTTTGTTTGTCTCCATTAATCATGCTCTCATGATAATGGCCTTCCTAGATTCTCATTTTGTTTACTTTTCATGTTAATCGAGCTCGGGTTTCCTTCATCTCTCGGGTTCTCCATTGGCTCGGGTTTCCTATTAGCTCGGGTTTTCTATTAGCCAATTAATTAATTAATTAACGATTTTCTGTTTTAGCACATTCGAATGTTTTTCGACCATTTCTAACCAGTTTCTGATAAATCCCTAATCATCATCTTTTTGACCATTAGCTAATCTATACCTGTCCCGTTTTCCCAATTCAATTTCGATAACTTTACAATTAATTGATTTTTTCGGATTTTCGGATTCTTGTCTTTCGCAACTGCTTTTGCCATTTCATAATACTGCTTCCATCATACTTTCATTTATTATAAATTCTGTGCATGATCACGCTTTGATTTGTCTTTTTCCTTAAACCTCAACAGATTTATTAACTAACTTAACTCTTTGTTTATTCTTCGAAAAAATGCGAACTAGTTATCAATTTCCTATCTCTTTATACAAGTTTCTTTCCAACATAAATTTTTAAGACAAAATAAATAAGCAGGTGACCACTCGTATTTATGTCCAAGACTTTGTTTAGCTAATTTGATTTTAAGAAAAACTAATCACAATGTTTGATATTGAGGACAAACTACTCTTATTATATTCTTCATTTATCGCTCGAATTTTCCTCATATCTATTTAATTTATTTACTTTTCTTAATTAATTTGTAATACAAGTATTCGAATGCTCTTCTAGAGTTTGATAGTAACAACTTTGTTGTCTGCAATTATTGTCAAGCTGTGTTTACTTACAAATCATCACTTGGCACATCAACGATCAAAAACATGCGAAATCTTGCAAATCTGGAACAATAGCGCATCAAGTCAGACTGGCGCAATACAACAATATTTACAAAAAGGCAACGCAATATTAATTTAGTTTCGGGCTATTCTCGGGTAGGTACGAGTTGTGTACAGGTAAACTTAATATTAAGCTACCGGGTACGGGTAGAATTCGGGTAAAAAAAAAGTTTGCGATCACTGATTTGTATTTAATGAATATCTTTTTACGGGGACCTTTACTAATTTTATATTATTGTATTCGCATTTGTATATTCTTTTGCCCA
Source organism: Schmidtea polychroa (assembly GCA_959609185.1). NCBI lineage: Eukaryota > Metazoa > Platyhelminthes > Tricladida > Dugesiidae > Schmidtea > Schmidtea polychroa. The sequence goes on from CAUHTR010002941.1 coordinate 46,984, forward strand.
ACACAAATACTTGTTTACTCCGAAATGTATCAATTTTTTATGTTTAAAATTTTTGATTAATTTTTGTACGTTTTTGTTAATTTTTAATGTTTATAAATTTTATTATTTTTATCGATTTGCACTCAATTAAATTTCTTTAGCACAATTCTAAACAAACCCCAAAAATAAAATTATCCTTTTAGCATTATCAATTCAATAAATAAAAACAACAAAAAATAAGAATTCTAGACTATGAAATAGTTCTCCTTAATCAAATTCCAACAAACTAATCTTAAGAACTATTGCAAAAAATTGTCAAAAACAATAAATATTATTATAAATATTAGGGTTTATTACAAAATTATATTTCAGTAAAAAAATTATGAATTTATTGATTTTTTCTACGGTTTTTATAAATATTTAAATTTTAAAAATATAATATTTAAAAGTAAAATATTCATTTAGTTAATTTGTTTAGTTAATTCAATTTAATCTTAATTTTAGCTTTTCCCACAAATAACTTACATATTTGAATTGTAAGATGCTTTTTTCATAAATTTCAAATAATCAGTGGAATTTTAATTCTTTATAATTTAAACTATTCAATTTTAATTCTTTATAATTTAAACTATTCAATTTCTTCTTTATTTTTATATTTGAAATTTATTCTAGACTTATGATGCAAACTAGAAACCTCAGATGTAATAATGAAATGAATTTAAATGAATATCAGTATCAAAAAAAATTATCTTTATCAAAAAGAAACAACCTTGAAATTCGAAAATATTCCAGTGATAAATTTTATAATACAAATTCAGGCGTTAAAAATCACTATAGTGATTATGGTTATCAAAATTCAAATCGAAAAAATTTTTCAAAGTATTCATAATTAATTAAATGAGACAAATTCAAGTTTTGATTAGTTCAAACTTTAGAAATCGCGTAAAGTCAAATTCCTATCAGACATATAAAGGACATGATGTGATAAGATCAGATAAATGTTTAAAATACTCAAATTTAAGAAGATCAACTACTAAGGAATCTAAAAGAAAATTAAGAAAAAAGTCGTCTGAAAATGTCGGAATTTTGGAAGGAAATAAATCAAATTCGTCGACCAAGAATCCTTTGGTTGATAACGATAATTGGATTATTAAGGATTCAATTTTCGATTTTGAATATGATAATTCGAAAAAAATATTGCGCGAACTCAATAATTCGAACGATAATTCTATATTATTGAATTCCGAAAATATACTGTTGTCCAAGGAGACTAAAGAATTATCGAGTAAACATAGATACAATTTGTCTCGGGGTGAAAATGTCCAGAATGTTAGCAAATCTACGAAGCGCCATATAACAGAATTTATAGATTTCTCAGCTAATTTTGGACCTACTTTAATCATATCAGAATCAAATATTATATTGCCCAAGTGGATATATTGTTAAAAGAAACAATATTATATGAATAATAAAATTTCATCTTCGATTTTCTTCGTTTTCAATTAATTTTGATTAGAAGAATTATTGGCACATGGGTTAAGATTTCTCAAAGGTATAGAATTGAAATTTAACAAGACAAATCGGGCTTTTCTATCTATTCGACAAAAATATTTACTCGATCTGAATTATATCTACAAGCTCGATATGTTATCCCGTTATTTTAAAGCAAAGTTTGCCCATTGATCTAATTTTATAAAATCTTAGACCTTTAGATATCAAAATTTTTAAAAAACAATATTTATAAAAAATTGAAAAAACACGAAACTCTTTAAATCAATAAATGTAGAAACTTTATTCTGATTGGCTGATTCAATTCCATTAATAATTGGAATTTTTATGTTGCCTAAATTTCTATTATTTTATACTTTTATTCATTTTGATTCTATTACAGAGTGCCTCTTATAAAAGAAGAAATCAATATTTTGTTCATTTTAATAATAAATACACCAAATTAAAATGTGTTTAATTAATTTTAGTTTTTTTATTTTGTTCTGATAGTTCTTGATATTATATTTTTCTATCCTGTTTTTGGTACATATTATTCTCGTATCTGTTTATGCATATTGCGTCAAGTTTTGCAGGCTTTATTTTATATAACTCCACAGGTTTTCCCGTGTCTATAATTTCTGTCAGTTTCAAAATTTAGATCCAATTTCTGATCCAATTATAGGTGACGTATATCTCGCTTTATCTAAACGATATTTATGATTCAAAATGCTGACTGGAGTGCAAGGGAAATTCAGTTGAATTACAAATCGTTAAAAAATTATTCTACTAACAATATTTTTTGTGAGTTTTTGGAGTTGCCCGATCTCGTATATGTAACTTCCATGCTCAACATTTAGCTTATTTCGAGTAATTGTCACGGGACATGGAGTTCATGGTCCAGTGTCCTAGTGACCAATTTGGTACCTTTGAGTACTGAATATGTTAAGACGATTACGTTATATTTTTTTTGCTACCGAGTGAAAATATTCCGGACATTCTAGATCTTACGTGAATATATGAATATTTTATTAATGAATTGTTGCTTGTACAATTTTCTACGCGTATTGAGATATGAAAATATATCCATATATTACGTCGTATCGATGAGTTCCGTCATTTAAGCATTATTCACAGCACGTCGTTCAAAAAATGCGTTTCACGTATAATGACCAACCCGCTAAAAGACATATTTATAGGAACGGAGCTAGATCGTTAAATTATATAAGAAAATTATTATATTAATTTGCTAAAATCTGCAAAAGCCGACAGGTATCAAATTAAATGATTTTCGACTCAAAAAAATTTCATTCGCGTATATTTTATATATATTTTTAATTAATGCTATTTTTAACAGTTATGTAATAATCAGTTTAATTATTAATAAAAGTTATGTGTGTATGTTTCTTGACTCTTTAATTTTGGTGCTCCGCGAATTTTTCTTATGATCAAAAGTGCTCCTTGACTTCAAAAGAGTTAAGAATCATTGCTATAGAAAATCAGAAAAATAAAATACCAATACATAAACTACACACAAAAATATGTATTGAAAATACACAGAGGTGGATAAAAATGAAAAGGCACTGTCATTTATCATGGATATTTTTAATTATGTATAGACCGGAAATTATGGAGAATGTAGAAGAAAAGCATTGAAAACCGTAATTTATAAAATAAATATTAAATTTAGAGTTAGTTATGTATTCAGAAAAGGATTAAAAATCTTTGATCTCAGTCACAGAACGAAGAGGAAATTACTACAATCACATAAAAAAAATTTACAGATAATCCAATTAATAAATATATTACTTTAATAAATACGTTAAATGCATTAATAAATTAAAAGACATTGTTTAAATATGTATACATTCAATCTTTTTTAAACATCGCCACCTTTTATTTCAACACGAAATCAAGACTCTGGAATTGCAACAATTTATGGAAAATTTAGTGTAAATTTGTCATCGTTATATTCCAGTTCTATGTGACCTACAGTTCAATCCGAAGCTATATCATTTTCAAAAGTCAATATTATAATTCTGAATGCAGCTGCTTGTGGAGCATGGCATCACTTCATCTCTATACCAGACGTATCGTTTCAGCAACACACTCTGTTTTTTTACAAATTTTTGTGCTATCAGTGTTCGAAGCTCACCTAATGGAATTATCAGATTTTCCTATGAATATATTTTAAATATTGGTCTTACACCCGAAATTATTTGTTGATGAAAACATTTTAGAATTGCTTTGAAAATCTGTATTTAAATACACATTTAATAAGTTCTTAAAAATTGATCATAAATGATCTGAAATTCGTAATAAATACAAAATTTTAATTTCATAAAAAGTTATTAACATTGAAAAATTAAAAATATTTAGACTTTAAAAAATATAACTACTAACTTACTGTTTGGCCATAATATTTGTCTTTGTTGCACTTAATTTATGCGCTTTTGTGTTCCCTTTCTCTACACCCAAACATCACTGAGAACCGTTTCCTATAATAAAACAAAAAAATCAATATTCTTACATTATAGAAACATACATACTTTGATTTCACGTTGATGTTCTCATTTATACACCTAATTCCGAAATTTAATAACTTCTATAATCTAAAAAAAATCAATAAATATATATTATAGGAACACACAAACCTACCTGTGTGTAGAAATTTATTGTTCCGAAACTTAGTAACTTTATTATAAGTTTTGTGAAGGTGAGAGAAAAATAACTGAACACACCAACACAAAACACATAATGAAAAATGCATGCAAAATTCTTATACACCTAATTCCAGTTGTTAAAAGTCTCTAATACATGTTGGTGTTTTCATCAATCGATGACTCATCATTTATGAGAATGTTTATTTTATTTTTTTCGTTTTCAATTTAATTTTATTTATGGCTTTAGAAGTAAGTTTTTTAAATTTAAGTATATTTTAAGGCTTGAATTTTGATTTTATATAATTATGAGATCATTATTCAAGCTCTTAAATATTACTTGTAATCAGCATTTATAATATATTTATAATATATTAAATTAAATTTCAGGTGCTTTTTTAGGTATTTTATGATATGTTTGGAATTATTTCAATAAAATGTAAGTTATATATATTTTAAACTAAAAAGAAATAAAATAATCACCAAACACATTTATTTTTTTAAGACATTTAGAAAAAAATCGGCGTATATGAACGAAATAGTTTTTTAAGTTTTTGTAATCTTCTTTCTCCAGCTCATTTTCAATAGCCTCTTTTTTGTATCTATAAATAATGGTTCCAATCGATTTTTTGGAGATTCCCAGTAATCTTCCAAAATCTTTATAATTTTCTCCATTTTCATATGCATTGATGAGACGGATTTTGTCATTTTCTAAAATTCTTTGAAAATATTATTTTTTTAAAATAAGTTATTAAAATTTACGATTTTCGAATTTTTTCCTTCAATTCCAAAGATGTCGATGGAACTTGTTGAATATCTTCACACAAAGGCGTTTGACTAGAAATATCTGATATGCTGAAGAATATTTTAATTATTTGTAATTAAATAAAAAAATTCTTACATTGTCAGATCTTCACCTTCGCAAAATGGAAATGTCTC
>CAUHTR010002942.1:0-52039 GCA_959609185.1 Schmidtea polychroa
TATGCATTTTTAATATCCTGTCTTTAACAGTATTTCGACTTATACTTAATTCTTCAATGCGCTTAAGTATCTGCTCTTTATTTTGAAAATCTTCAAATAAATGTGGTGCACATTTAATGAAAGCTTCTTTAATATAATCTCCATCGCTAAATGGTTTGCTATGAGTAGCAATAGTCTTGGAAACCTCAAAACTAGCAGCAACTAAATAATTTGTATGTTTCAAAAATGTAGTGAATGATTTTGATTGGAAATTTTTATTTTTAACTTCACGTGCAATATATTCTTTTTGTTCTGAATCACTTTTAGATAAAAGAAATGAATGAGTAGTTTCATAATGACGTTTTACTGAGGATGTTCTGCACACTACTGTATTTCCACACAACGCACACAGGGCATTGTTATTGCTTTTCATCATTCCATATTTATCAGTCCACCAATCTTGAAATGGTCTGTTAGAGATGGCCTCTGTTTTCCTTTTCTTATTTTCTGACATTCTAAAGTTGAAACATATTATTTATTTATCATTAAAATTGTTAATGAATTACCTTTTGAAATCAATTATAATTGTCTTCTAAAAATATAAATAGATTTTTTTTATTAGCAAAAAATAATACTAAAATAAGAAAACACAATTTTCAATCGCACTTACAAAGTTTTTAACTGAACTGAATTAGAATTAGTGAATTTCAATTTTGGCGAGAATGCAAATATTAAAACAATTTTCAATCGTACTTACAAAGTTTTTAACTGAACTGCATTAGAATTAGTGAATTTCAATTTTGGCGAGAATGCAAATATTCATATATATATGTATGTATATATTTGAAAATCCAAAGCATACTATATTCATTTTAACATTTAACATTTAAATAACAAAATTTATGCATTAAATTTGAATTGAGTTCACAATTTTTTCAATATCAAAAATGCATTTGGATTAGTCAGTACATTACATATGTATGAAAATGAAAAATATTATACGTGCCAGCGAAAATTTATCTGCGTGCCACTTTGGGCACGCGTGCCATAGGTTCGCCATCCCTGGTATAGATCCACTGGAATTTGTCGACTTCATGGTAGATTATTATAAGTATGCGACAGCCTATGGATGGATCCAATCAATAATGGTGCAAAGATTATCACTATATCTGAAAGAAGCAGCCAGAGAAGCGTGGCAACAAATTGATAAGAGATTAGTAGCAAATAACTGGACAAAGCTGAAAGACACACTAACCGCGAAACTAATCGGAAGGGGTATGAAACGGATAATGCTGCAGAAATTCTATAACCGCGTACAAAAGCCAGAGGAATCGGTAAGTAAGTTTGCTTATCATTTATCAACTCTTGCAGAGAAAGCATTCAAAGTGAAACCAAAACAGGCTGAGATGACAAAGCAGGTAAAAGAATTATTGCAGGATCAATTGAAAGAAATTAAAAAGGCTTTATGTTATGTTGATTTTAATAACTTTGATGAACTGATTAAAAAAACTCTGAAAATTGAGCTAAATTTTAAAAGCTCACCGTCGAAATCAGAGTCGTTTGTAGTCATCTCAGGTGCATGCGAAAGATCAATAACTCCAGTTAAGAGCAATCAGTTTCAAAAGGCAAGTAGTTCATAACCAAAATTTAGCTCAAATTTTGAGTTTAACAGATATTCAAATAGATGGAAAAGAAGGTCGTATCCAATGTAGTCATTGCCAAAGGATTGGACACTAGTAGGTAGTTAGTAGCCCCCCGCAGCAATGACCCCCCCACCGGGTGGAGGGGGGGGGGGGTTTGCTGCAACTCACATTTTTTGCTGCAACTTTTGATTACGCAATTTTTCAGACTATAGTGAAGGGGTCTCGATGGTCCTGGGATTTTCAATACAAAAAATTTTTTTCTATACAAAAATCCGACTATCAATAAAAAAGCCAAGGATTTATCACACTATAGTGAGGGGGTCTCGATGGTCTTGGGATTTTCAATACAAAAAATTTTTTTTCTATACAAAAACGATGGTCCTGGGATTTTCAATACAAAAAAATTTTTTTCAATACAAAAAGGCGGTCTCACTAAAAAAGCATGGATTATTCACGCTATAGTGAGGGGGTCTAGATGGTCCTGGGATTTTCAATACAAAAATCCGACTACCACTAAAAAAGCATGGAATTTTCACGCTATAGTGAGGGGGTCTAGATGGTCCTGGGATTTTCAATACAAAAAAAATTTTTTCAATACAAAAAGGTGGTCTCAATAAAAAAGCATGGATTTTTCTAGTCCAATTCAGGTGGGTCTCCTTGGTCCTGAGAATTTCAATAGAAAAAGGCGGTCTACACTAAAGAGTGGTAATTTAAGGTCTCAGGATATTTTCAATAGAAAAAGGCGGTCTTCAATAAAAAAGCATGGTAATTTAAGGTCTCAGGATATTTTTCAATAGAAAAAAGGCGGTCTACACTAAAAAAGAGTGGTAATTTAAGGTCTCAGGATATTTTCAATAGAAAAAGGCGGTCTTCAATAAAAAAGCATGGTAATTTAAGGTCTCAGGATATTTTCAATACAAAAATCCGATTATCACTAAAAAAGCATGGATTTTTCTAGGTCAATTCAGGTGGGGACTTCTTGGTCCTGAGAATTTCAATAGCAAAAGGTGGTCTTCAATAAAAAAGAGTGGTAATTTAAGGTCTCAGGATATTTTCAATACAAAAAGCTGGTCTTCAATAAAAAAGCATGGTAATTTAAGGTCTCAGGATATTTTCAATAAAAAAATCCGACTACCACTAAAAAAGCATGGAATTTTCAAAGTAAATTAATGCGGGTCTCCTTGGTCCTGAGAATTTCAATAGAAAAAGGTGGTCTACACTAAAAAAGCGTGGTAAATTTTTAACATAAAGTAAATAATGGGTCTAAAAATTAAATTACAGTAAATTATGGTTCAAATTTTTGAATTACAATAAATAATGGTCCAAATTTTTGAATTACAGTAAATAATGGTTCTAAAAATTGAATTACAGTAAATAATGGTCCAAATTTTTCAATTACAGTTAATTATGGTTCTAAAAAATTAAATTAAAGTAAATTAAGGTTCAAATTTTTCAATTAAAGTAAATTATGGTCCAAATTTTTGAATTACAGTAAATAATGGTCCAAATTTTTGAATTACAGTAAATAATGGTTCTAAAAATTGAATTACAGTAAATTATGGTTCTAAAAAATTAAATTACAGTAAATTATGGTTCTTAAAAATTAAATTACAGTAAATAATGGTCCAAATTTTTCAATTACAGTTAATTATGGTTCTAAAAAATTAAATTAAAGTAAATTAAGGTTCAAATTTTTCAATTAAAGTAAATTATGGTCCAAATTTTTGAATTACAGTAAATAATGGTCCAAATTTTTGAATTACAGTAAATAATGGTTCTAAAAATTGAATTACAGTAAATTATGGTTCTAAAAAATTAAATTACAGTAAATTATGGTTCTTAAAAATTAAATTACAGTAAATAATGGTCCAAATTTTTCAATTAGAGTTAATTATGGTTCTAAAAAATTAAATTAAAGTAAATTAAGGTTCAAATTTTTCAATTAAAGTAAATTATGGTCCAAATTTTTGAATTACAGTAAATAATGGTCCAAATTTTTGAATTACAGTAAATAATGGTTCTAAAAATTGAATTACAGTAAATTATGGTTCTAAAAAATTAAATTACAGTAAATTATGGTTCTTAAAAATTAAATTACAGTAAATAATGGTCCAAATTTTTCAATTACAGTTAATTATGGTTCTAAAAAATTAAATTAAAGTAAATTAAGGTTCAAATTTTTCAATTAAAGTAAATTATGGTCCAAATTTTTGAATTACAGTAAATAATGGTCCAAATTTTTGAATTACAGTAAATAATGGTTCTAAAAATTGAATTACAGTAAATTATGGTTCTAAAAAATTAAATTACAGTAAATTATGGTTCTTAAAAATTAAATTACGGTAAATAATGGTCCAAATTTTTCAATTAGAGTTAATTATGGTTCTAAAAAATTAAATTAAAGTAAATTAAGGTTCAAATTTTTCAATTAAAGTAAATTATGGTCCAAATTTTTGAATTACAGTAAATAATGGTCCAAATTTTTGAATTACAGTAAATAATGGTTCTAAAAATTGAATTACAGTAAATTATGGTTCTAAAAATTAAATTACAGTAAATTATGGTTCTTAAAAATTAAATTACAGTAAATAATGGTCCAAATTTTTCAATTACAGTTAATTATGGTTCTAAAAAATTAAATTAAAGTAAATTAAGGTTCAAATTTTTCAATTAAAGTAAATTATGGTCCAAATTTTTGAATTACAGTAAATAATGGTCCAAATTTTTGAATTACAGTAAATAATGGTTCTAAAAATTGAATTACAGTAAATTATGGTTCTAAAAAATTAAATTACAGTAAATTATGGTTCTTAAAAATTAAATTACAGTAAATAATGGTCCAAATTTTTCAATTACAGTTAATTATGGTTCTAAAAAATTAAATTAAAGTAAATTAAGGTTCAAATTTTTCAATTAAAGTAAATTATGGTCCAAATTTTTGAATTACAGTAAATAATGGTCCAAATTTTTGAATTACAGTAAATAATGGTTCTAAAAATTGAATTACAGTAAATTATGGTTCTAAAAAATTAAATTACAGTAAATTATGGTTCTTAAAAATTAAATTACAGTAAATAATGGTCCAAATTTTTCAATTACAGTTAATTATGGTTCTAAAAAATTAAATTAAAGTAAATTAAGGTTCAAATTTTTCAATTAAAGTAAATTATGGTCCAAATTTTTGAATTACAGTAAATAATGGTCCAAATTTTTGAATTACAGTAAATAATGGTTCTGTTGGCGGGTGACTACTCAGATGACCCCTTTCTTTGTTCCACTTTGATCTAGAGGATGAATTGCCCACATCGATATCACTCGTCTTTACTTGTTGTCATCACTGAGCAGGACCCGTACATAACCTACCCTCCAACATAGCACCCGTGAGTTACCTCACGTTGGAACTGTGCTATGCCGGCGAGACGCCAGTAAGCAGGTGAGCCATACTCCTTCGGACTACTCCTTACTGAGGCCTCGACTTCCTAACCCCTGACTGCCGATGGAAGGACTTACGTCGATTCACCCTCTCACCCCATCGTCCTGTTTCTCGCTGGGATTGCCAATTGACTAATGCTCCTCGGTTGTTTGAGACTCTCAATACCGTTTACCAATCCATATTAACTTTATTAAGTCAAAGATAAAACACATATATAAACGAAAAATTATTTATTGTTATGATCATTATACAAATATGTAGGTAACACATACAACAAAATTTACAAGGACATGGGAAAACTCAAGAGCCAAAAGATGATTTAGATAAAGCTCGGGTCTCTATGACGGATGAGGCCGTTTCACGGGGGGAGTTTCATGTTTCCCACTCCGCATCCGCGAGCAACTCGTCCAGATCAAAAAACTCGGCGGCGTTTTCTTCCCACGTCACCCCTGCGGCAGAGATTACTCGCCCGGGAATCCCGATTGTTGGATCTACCACGGTTGGGTTACTATCACTACTAACTGGAGCGACGGTTGACATGGTACGCTGCTTGACAGATGCCCGCTCTCGCTGTTTCCGTTTGCGTTCGGCACGGGACAGTTGCCGACGTTTTGGCTTTGAAGCTGCCGGTGTTTGCGCGGTCGATGAAGATGTGATGTTCGATTGGGCCTTGCTAGTTCCGGTGAATGCAACCTCTGGGCTTCGGGGAGAAAGGTCGGTTGTCACGCACGCACGGCAAGACTTCCTGAGAGGTGATGGAGACTTAACAGAGGTATCGTGGTGCGCGGGGAAAAGATTACTAGCTTCACTAATTGGGATCTTCGCGATCTTCCTAGTGGTTGCTGCCTGGATATATAATTTATGCAGCGCTTCCGACTGCTCTTTTATGAGACTCCTCTGTGCCCGACTCTCGGATATTAGTGCATCGCGGCAATGCTCACTTCGGTATAACTTTTTCTGAGTTTCTTTCATCTGGGTAGGACTAAACCATGTCCCTTCTAACTCATCTATCTTCCTCTTATACCGCCCAATCTGAGTTTGTAGGTCTTTAATTATTGTATTCTTGTCGGAGCAAGAAAAGCAGGGTTTGAGAGCAGGTCTTGAATTCGGTAGCATGTCGGATGGCTATGAAGAAAAATAGAGCTAAAATATTAATTAAACCAACTTATGACGTTATCACCCCGATAAAATTGTTCGTCCACTAAGTATGTCTATAAAAAATGAACGGGTGGTTAACAAAAGGAGTTCCTTTGGATTCCTCAATATTCATTCCCTCTAGGTTATTTAATTACAAAAACTGACGGCCACAGCTGACTGTGTCTAACGAAAATAATGTATTATGGTTGGCAATGAAAATTATATATTCATGAAATTATTATAACATTGAGTTTGTCTTGAAAATGGTAAATGAAATTGAGAAGCTCAAACGGAAATACCTGGCTATTTTACAACAGGAAATTATTCCATATATAGATTTTATAGATAAATGGGTGTATCAATTGTAATTAATTATTAATGATAATATTCACGCTTTATAAAGTCCGATAATGTGGACTTGAAACATCCAGTCACCTGCTGTTGATTATCTGTGGCTAGGGTTAAAACCATTAACGACTGATGTTTTTATCCGTTAGTGGGAATCACATACTACACACCAGATCCGCTGCGAATCCACCTACTGCTATTGAATAGCCGAAAATTCTCATGTATGTGGCGTATGGAACTTATTTTCTTACGATTGCGCTGAGTCATAGTTGTGTTATCACTGATGAGCATTCTCATATTAGGATTCACCATGTGCAGGCGTGTACGTGCATGTGTATACACTCGATGGAATTTCAATCCGATTCACATGTTGCCTGGATTTTTAGATACTATCTCACACTGCATTGGATTTCTGCCTCTCAGGAAATTAAATTATGAAATTCTCTCTCGTAACAACTGTTGGATATATTACTTCGTACATGGATCGTTCAATTATTCAAGATATTGGCATTGCTCTCAACTCGTGGATATTGACTACCTCGAAATTTATTTAAAGATGAAATTTTATGTTTGTGCACTGTCTCCTATTCAGGTATGCGAAAATTGTTTTTACTGTTATGTAACCCAATAAAGATATTTGTGTATTTTGTCTGGTTTCCGATTTACATATTGGTGACAGTATTATGTCCCATTAGCTAGCTGTACTACCGTCGAAATAAGTGTTTTAAACTAAATTCATTTCTTAAACCAAGTCCAAAGGAGAATTTTTTAGAAGAGAGCCTAATCCATAGACAGGTGAGACTTACCTTATTCACGAAAATCAAATCTAGACCTATGGTTGATGGTGACAGTAAATTTTCAGATTTCGAGAATTCTAGTTTGAAGTATCGTTGTGGCTACGAAGATTTCAGACTCGCTCAGTCACTGTGATTTTCTACTACCATCTTTCTGCAAATTAGATTTATCTCACTCCTTCTTTCTGATTATTCCAGATGCAATTTTTTAGTGACCTTCAGCGACGGACCCGTGAGGAAGCCCCCACATTACGGCCCGAATCAGCTGCGTGATTGAAACGTTCCACACCCACCGGCTGAGCTCCCGAAGGCCCCTCACACCATGGTATGGAACGTCTCAACTCCACGTTCCTCATGAGATTTAAATCATAAAATAATAACTCATAAAAACAATGAAAATATAAAATAGTTTGTTTGTTATTAGTGATTACGATTAAACAGGTAAATTAATTAACTCATTAAGGAATCAAACGAAAAGAAAATCATTTCAAATTAAAAATTTAATTATTTCATAAATATCCATGATCATTATTAACCATTTAAACTAAACTAAAAATATAAAATAAAAATGTCCTCACTAAGTAGTTGAATAGATTTATAGGCTGAGCCGGATAGTGCTGGATCGAATCAAGTATTGTTCGAAATCTAAGTGGATTCTTAACTGTCGATGTGCTTAATGTTTCTGGTTTCTGAATCGAATTCCTGTAGGTCGCTGTTGTCTGTAAAATTTTGGAGTTAACTGTGTACTATAGAAATTTCATTTACCTGTAAAATTTTGGAGTTAACTGTAATTTTAATGATTTTGGTGCCTGTTTATATAGTAGTTTTTTATTTGTGCGGACCAATCAGAATTGAGTACCGCCTAATTTTGTTACTTTAATTTATTTTTCTTGTTTTTTGGTTATTTCTTCCTATTTTCTTTATTTTTAATATATTTTCTATTTATTTTCTTTAATTTCCTTATTATTTACTGAATTCTACGTTATTTTCTGTCATTCTATTGTCCTATTTACTTTATCTTATTTTATAATTTTGTTTTAATTCTTATTTTCTAATTATTGTTTTTCCTATATCTTACTCTATTTTATTTGTAAATTTGTTATTTTATTTTTACTTTCCTCGTATCCTGTTTATTTTTTTCTCTTAATTTTTACAAATTAATTTTCCGACTCAGCCCAACAGTTCTAAAAATTAAATTACAGTAAATAATGGTCCAAATTTTTCAATTACAGTTAATTATGGTTCTAAAAAATTAAATTAAAGTAAATTAAGGTTCAAATTTTTCAATTAAAGTAAATAATGGTCCATATTTTTGAATTAAAGTAAATTATGGTTCAAATTTTTAAATTAAAGTAATGAATGGGCTCAAATAACTAAATTAAGGTTCTAAAAAATTAAATTAAAGTTAATTAAGGTTCAAATTTTAAAATTAAGTAATCAATGGTCAAAAATTTTAAATTAAAGTTAAATAAGTAAATTAAAGTAATAATTTTTAAATAAGTAATGTAATAAGTAAATTAAAGTAAGATTTTAAAATTTATTAACAAAAAGTTGAAATAATAGAAGGTGTTTGAGAATTGAAATTTTTTAATGAAAATTTTTATGAAATAATTTTTTAAGTAATTTTTAATAGAAATTTTTATGAAATATTTTTCAATGATAATTTTAGATGGAAATTTTTAAGATAATTTTTAATGAAAATTTCTATGAAATATTTTTCAAAGACAAATTTTAATAATAATTCAACAACAAACCAACAACTTAGTACCAACAACCAGTAACTTATGAACATGTATTAACAATCAGATACCTACAACTAGTTACTAACAACCTGCTACCAAGTACTTACAATCAGTTACCTGCTACCAAATACTTTCAACATGATACCACGTACTAAATAACTCTCAAACAACCAGATACTTACAACCAATTACCAGATACCAAGTACCTACAACTAGTTACTAACAACTAGTTACCTGATACTAAGTACCTACAACCATCTAACAAGTACTAACAACCAAAAACAAGCTTCCAACTAGGTACCAAGTACTAACAACCGACAACAACCAGCTAACAACTAACTACCACCTACCAAGTACCTACAACTACATACTAACAACTAGTTACCAGATACCAACTACTCACAGCCGTCAACAACCAGGTACTAAGCATTATTAACCAACTACTAAGTACCAACAACAACTAACTACCAACTACTAAGTACCTACAACCACCTACCTATTAACTAGCTACAACCACCTACCAACTAGCTACCACCTACCCATTAACTAGTTACAACCAGCTAACTAGGTACTAGATACCAAGTACTAACAACCAGTTACCTGCTACTAAGTACCAACAACCACCTACCAAGTACATACAACCAACATCAACCAGGTACTAAGCATTAATTACCAACTACAACCACCTACCAAGTACATACAACCAACATCAACCAGGTACTAAGCATTAATTACCAACTACTAAGTACCTACCAAGTACCTACAACCACCTAACAAGTACTAAAAACCAAAAACAAGCAACCAACTAGGTACCAAGTACTAACAACTAGCTACCACCTACCAACTACTAACAACCAAGTACAAGATACCTAGTACTATCAACCAGCTACTAAGCATTACCAACCACCTAAAACCTACAACTAGTTACTAAATACTAGTTACCTGATACCTACAACTAGATACTAACAACCAAAAACAAGCAACCAACTAGGTATCAAGTACTAACAATCAAAACATGCAACCAACTAGGTACCAGATACTAACAATCAACTAACAACCAGGTACTAAGCATTATTAACCAACTACCAAGTACCTACAACTAGATACTAACAACCAAAAACAACCAACCAACCAGTTACCTGATACCAAGTACTTACAACTAGTTACTGACAACCAGTTACCTGATAGCAACCGACTAGGTACCAAATACCAAGTACCTACAACCACCTACCAAGTACATACAACCAACATCAACCAGGTACTAAGCATTAATTACCAACTACTAACAACTAGATACTAAGCACTGTCAACTAGATACCAAGTACTAACAACCAGATGACAACGTGAAATTATTAGTTAAATAGGTAAAATAATGTTTAATTTTTAAATTAACTAATCAATGATCTAAAATATTAAAGTTAAAGTCAATTTAAGATGAAAGTTTTCTGGGATTTTCAATGTTAATTTTAGATGCAAATCTTCGTCAATTAATCAATGACCACATGAAATTATTAGTTAAATATGAAAATAAGGGTTATAATTAGTTGTTTAGTAAATTATGGTGTAAAATTAAGAAATAAAGAATAATTAGGTAAATTAAGGATAAATTAAGGAAAATTAAGGTTCAAAATTTAAAATTAAGTAACCAATGGTTCAAATTTTAAATTAAAGCTAAATAAGTAAATTAAAGTAAGATTTTTAAATTTATTATCAAAAGATTGAATAACCACCAACTTTTTTTGAGAAATGTAATTTTTAATGAAAATTTAAATGGAAATTTTTTTTAAGTTAATTTTAAATGGAAATTTTAATGGAATAATAATAATAATAATAATAATAATAATAATAATAATAATAATAATAATAATAATAATAATAATAATTCAACAGTTCCCAACAATCGGTTACTAAATATTTTTAACTAGGTGCTAACAAATACTTACAACATGATACCACGTACTAACTAACTCTCAAACAACCACATACTTACAACTAACTACTTACAATCAACTAAATATTCTTTATTGTATTTTATGAAATGTTTTTAAATTAATTTTTTATCTGTCTTCAAAAATATGTTTAATTACAATCAATAGAAAACCTTTTCAAAATGTCTAAATTTAACAAACATGTTGATTTTCATCAAAAAACCACAACTCAATCACTTTAAAACACCACGTGAAATTCAAAATAATTTAAATTACAATGAAATACTAATGAATTCTAATTTACAAAAACATCTTCTTTTAAATGATAACTACTGACTTATTATTGCAAAGTAAAAATCACATTCAATAAATACTTATTGTTGATCAGTTTTATTATATATACTCTGAGTTTATCCGACAGGATGTTTTGACCCCCCTAAGGGTACTGGTCGTAAGGGTACTGGTCGTAAGGGTATTAGTCGTAAAGGTACTGGTCGTAAGGCTATTGGTAACACTCAACCACCACCTACTCATTAATTAACTACCATGTACTAACAACCAGTTACCTGATACCAAGTACATACAACCAACATCAACCTGTTACTAAGCATTATCAACCTACAACTATATAACAACAATCAGTAAACAACACTCTACCAACTATTAAATACAAGATACCAACAACTAGATACCAATAATCAACTAACCACACATAAAAATAATAGCAATTAAATACAAAATATTCTTCATCACATACACTATCTTCTTATCAAAATCTAAAAAGTCAATCAGATACCAACTACCAACTACCAAGTACTAACAACCAACTACCTACAACCAACAACTATGTACTAACAAATTGATCTTTAAAAGAAAAATACTCATCGCTTGAAAAATTAGATGGAAAATTAATTGAACTCAAGACATCAATAACTTGGTAAAAATTGATTAAATAATTGCAAAAATTTAAATTTACTCAAAATAAATATCATAAAAATTTAATTAATAGACAAGAAAGAATTCTATTCATTAATCATCCAGTAAATAAAAAAATACTGATCATTCAAGTTGAATCAACTAAGATAATAAATTAATAAGATAAGATTTAGTAGATAATTGATTTAGATTGAATAAATTAATTGAAATAAAATTAATTTTAATTATTTTTTTTAAAAATAATACATGTACTCAAATTGATTGACTGAATGCTCAAAATATTCAAAAATCAGTATAAATTCATTAAAATTATCAATGTCATCAATCTACAATAAAAATAATTATCATTAAATTCCAAAAGAGACTAGAAAACTAACAAACCAGAAAATTCATTCAAATGACAATAATTGGTATATTCAAACGAATTCTCTAATAAAATCATCTATAAAGAATCATTTCGCCTGAAATATCTCTATTTTTAAAGATTAGTATCTTATCGATAAGTACTTGTTAAATATCATATATTCACCTCAAACTAACAAGATTCCTTAAAATCCCTTAAATGACTATATTTCTACCCTTAATCAATATTATTACAAATAATTCAATAAAATCATCTAAAAAGCATCAAATTTCCCAAAAATAACTCTATCTTTAAAGATTAGTATTTTATCGATAAATATCCTTAAAAGGTTATATATTTACCTCAGACTAATAAAATTCCTTAAAATCCCCTTTAAATGACTATAATTCTAACTTTAATTCGTATTATCACAAATATTTCCCTATAAAACAGGTAAAATCATTAACTCTAAATAATTTATAAAATCTAATTAAAAAACCGGTTATAATTAAATTTTTGTTAATCACTGTACTCGAAATTTAAAATAAATATTGCTTGAAATTTGACTGTACAATATAACTGAGTAGTTGCATAGAAAGATTAAATTTATCCATATTTCTTCAAATGATCATTTTTACCGATATCCAACCGATTTAATTACTAATTAAAATCACCCGATAGATTTCTCCCAATAAAGATCAATTTTCTTTAGTCGACGTTTTAAATCAATATTTCCAACTTTTGTCGTTGTCCGTCTAAATAAAGATAAAAAATAATTTAAAGTTGATATCAATCCCAATTATCTGTAAAGTTTTCATTGTCAAAACCAAGTAAATAGATCATTATCCCTACTTAATAAAACATTGTTCTAAAACATAAATCTAAATTAATTTACTGTGCATTAATCACAACCTAATAAAACAATATAATTATTATTGATTCATAACTAATGTATTGCAATTTCCCTTAAAACATTGATATTTTACCAACATCACCATTAAAAAAAATCATATATTCCCATCTTAACCCATCCTTCATTAAATTTAACCGACTATATCTCCTTTACAATGATATATTCCTACCTTATCCGATCTCTCATTAAATTTAACCAACTATATCCCCTCAAAAGATCATATTTTCCCATCTTAACCGATTTCTCATTAAATCTAACCGACAATATCCCATCTTAACCGATCTCTCACCAAATATTTCTACCTCTTTAAACATCTAACCAAATATATCCCTCAATTTTACCCACTTGAATCCTCCTTTAATTCAGTCAATCCTCTTAAAATCCTTAAAGAATTCTTCAAAAAATATGAATTTTCATAAACACCAAATATTCTTCCATTGAAATAATTTAGAAGCTAAATAATAAGAGCCCACTAAAAGATCAAAATTCACTAAAATTTTCTACAAATATTTACCATCAAATACTGGAGATGATATATATTGTTTGATTATAATTCTTCATCGATTCAACCAATCATTTTCAAGCAATAACAGCAAACTAAATTTCTGTATATCCTACAATCATTTTCAAGTAAATTTAAAGTTAACTGGTTTCTTAGCTTATGTTTTTTAAAGTGCATCAATGTGTAAATATTCTTAGAAAATTATTGAAAAATTATTTATTCAAATGCATTACAAAGTTATCATCAAAAATTTATTCTATCACTTAATTATTAATCTAATTGTCAATGAAATTAATTTTTATTTAAAAACTATTCAATAAAATACAACTAATTATCAAGAAATTAATTAAATTTATCAATTAAATTTATCACCATTAAAACTTTTAATCAGTCAACATGAAATTCTTAGAAAATTATTCAATATCCTCATAAAAATTTATCCACTTGATTATTGTAAAAACTCTAATTATTAACATTGAAAATAAATTTTATTTAAAATTAAAAAACCAATCAATAAAAATACATTCAATTATCAAGAAATTAATTAAATTTACCTTAGAATTAGCATTAAATTACAGAAATTCACAAAAATAATGGAAATTCACAAAAATGATAAAAATTCACAAAAATAATAGAAATTCACGAAAATGATAGATATCCACGAAAAATTACGGAATTTCATGAAAATATTAGAAATTCGCAAAAAATGATGGAAATTCATGAAAATGATAGAAATTTACTTGAATAAAACCATCAACTCTAAAAATTATCAATGCCTTAAACAACAAATTTGTCTAAATAATCATTCAAATAAAAGCATTAAATACCTTTACGACTAATACACTTACGACATGTTGAATGTGAGTAGTACCCTTGTGAGCAATACCCATAGGGGGACAGAATATTTTTTCGGATAAACTCAGAGTATATATTAATTAACTCATTCAAATTTATCATTGAATCAGTAAAATTATCATAAATTTCGATAAAAATTCTAATGTGGTAAGCAATGAAAAGAGAAATATTCTTTAAACTTAGATAAAACTAACAATGAAGGTGGTAAGAATCATTAAAGTGAGAAAATTATTCATTACTCGATGATAAATTCAAATGGATGAAAATAATTGGTAGAATAATTTATTAATGGGCATAGATAAGAAAAAAGGTTGATAAGAATGGAAATATATTAATTGAATTTATTTAAAATTATTTCATAAAATTCATAAAAAAAACTTTTAAAAGAAATATTTGTGGAGATGTTTTAGGTGAAAATTAATCAAAATCGGCGGAATATAATTGATTAAATATCGAGGATGGGGGTTATAATTAATGGAAAATCAATGGGATACAAATGATTAAATAGTGGAAAATCCGGGAATATAAGTGATTAATTAATGGAATATTGAGAATCGGAGGAATATCAATGAGAAGGATATATAATTTAAACTAGTTTATTACATAACAAGCCGCGACTAGTTTATTACATAACAAGCTGTGAATGGTATTTTACCAACATTTTTAAAGTATGTAATTTAATTTTAATTTTATTTTTAAATTGTACATATTTTGAATATCATTCTATTGTTTAATTTCGATAATAAGTATAAAAAGTCTATAATGATTAATAAATTAATATCTTGTTAACATTTACCAGAGAATTTAAAAAACTTTACTTAAAATTTAGTGAAGTATTTAATTTTGATTGTACTTTATAAGACATATATTTGAGTATTAACTTATTTTGATTGAAGTATCACATTCAATATTATGATGATTTTTTTTTTCTAAATTGAAATATTTTAGTGTAAAATAGTTAATTTGATAATAAATAGAATACAATATTAAAGGACTTTTTGAAAAAAAAGTTACTTTCTACTGCCTAATCAATAAGTTTAAAAAGTTTAGAACTGTTAATAGATCAATTTCTTATTCGCATTTACATATAAAATTTTTATTTTTAAATTAAAGTATTAAATTGATGATTTAATTTTAATTGTATTTGAATGATACATTTAATTTACTTTGATTGAAAGGAGTAATATAATTCATATTATGATATTTGTTTTCGAAATATTTAGTGTAGAATAGTAAATTTAATAATATATAGCTATTATTACAAGTACTTATACAAAAAAACACTTTTTATTTCTAATGTTTTATTCCATCAATAAGTTTAAAAGTATGTAACTGGTAATAGATTAATTTCTTATTTACATTATTCGAGAATTTGAAAAACTTATAAAATTTATATTTTTAAAATTTAATTTTGATTGTATTTTCTAAGACTTATATTTGAATATTTAACTTATTTTGAATGAAAAGGGTAATATATATATATATATATATATTATTATCTTTTATGATAATTGTTTTTGAAATACATAATGCAAATTAAAACATTTTAGTAATAATTTGCTATTATTTTAGAATTTATTTTAGTCAAAAATTAAAAAAAAGATCTAATCAATAATTCTCAATAAATTATCATTCACGGCTTGTTATGTAATAAACTAGTCGCGGCTTGTTATGTAATAAACTAGTTTAAATTATATATCCTTCTCATTGATATTCCTCCGATTCTCAATATTCCATTAATTAATCACTTATATTCCCGGATTTTCCACTATTTAATCATTTGTATCCCATTGATTTTCCATTAATTATAACCCCCATCCTCGATATTTAATCAATTATATTCCGCCGATTTTGATTAATTTTCACCTAAAACATCTCCACAAATATTTCTTTTAAAAGTTTTTTTTATGAATTTTATGAAATAATTTTAAATAAATTCAATTAATATATTTCCATTCTTATCAACCTTTTTTCTTATCTATGCCCATTAATAAATTATTCTACCAATTATTTTCATCCATTTGAATTTATCATCGAGTAATGAATAATTTTCTCACTTTAATGATTCTTACCACCTTCATTGTTAGTTTTATCTAAGTTTAAAGAATATTTCTCTTTTCATTGCTTACCACATTAGAATTTTTATCGAAATTTATGATAATTTTACTGATTCAATGATAAATTTGAATGAGTTAATTAATATATACTCTGAGTTTATCCGAAAAAATATTCTGTCCCCCTATGGGTATTGCTCACAAGGGTACTACTCACATTCAACATGTCGTAAGTGTATTAGTCGTAAAGGTATTTAATGCTTTTATTTGAATGATTATTTAGACAAATTTGTTGTTTAAGGCATTGATAATTTTTAGAGTTGATGGTTTTATTCAAGTAAATTTCTATCATTTTCATGAATTTCCATCATTTTTTGTGAATTTCTAATATTTTCATGAAATTCCGTAATTTTTCGTGGATGTTGGGAGAAGAACACGCTGACATTTCAAAATATATTTTAATAATAATGTTTGAATATTTAAACAAACTATCCAAATATTAAACAGTTTATATTTAATATTTGGATGGCTACATAAACCCCCAACGTAGATTATGGAGTATCTTAGCTTGAAAATGCGGCTTTCAGTCTGTCAACTGAGACTCTGACTATCTTTGAATTTTGTTCAATTTGATATGTTTTGAAATCTTCACTGCGACTAATGACCTTGAAGGCGCCTTCATATATTGGTTGAAGGGAGGACCTTGATTCTTTGACCATCCATACGTGACTGCATGTTTTTAATTCTTTCGGAAAGTATGACCTTTCGTTGCATTTGCGTTTCTTCAATTTTTTTAGTACGATGTCACCTGGCATTCTGGAATCGGTTCCAAAAACCGCTTGCATTGGTGATAGACCGGTTTCTTCTGATGTGACGTTTCTTAAGCCAAGCATAACTACCGGTATGTCGTTAGCCCAACTTCTATTGGCATTGTCGGAATGTGTTCGAAGAGCTGCTTTTAATGTTCTGTGCCATCTTTCGATTTTGCCATTACATTGAGGATGGTATGCAGTTGTATGTCGATGTTCGATGGCATATTTTGAGCACAGCTCCTTGAAGGTTGATGAGACAAATTGTCTGCCATTGTCAGTAATGACAATTTCTGGCGCTCCATATCGAGGAATCCATTCTTTTTCGAGTATATTAACTATGCTTGAGCTGTTTATTTCATTTATTGCAATGGCTTCCGGCCATGAGGAGAATCTGTCAATGATTGTCAAAAGAAACCTTTTGTTGTTGACTGAGGGCAATGGACCTACTATGTCAATATGAATTATTTTAAATTTACCTCTGTCTGGTAGTTGTCCTAGTTTTGATTTAGTATGTCTATTTATCTTGTTCTTTTGGCATGACTCGCATTCTTTACACCATTTACGTATCTGACTTCTCATTTTTGGCCAAACATATTTCTGTTTAATCATTTTGATCGTCGCATTTGCCCCAGGGTGGCATATGTTATGTAGACGGTTGAATTCTAGCCGTCTAAAGACTTCGGGTAGAATTATCCTGACGATGTTGTTGTTGACATCAACAAGAACGCCATTTTCAGTTTCCTGTAGCTTCAAGGTCGTTGATTTCAGTGATTTAATAAAGGATTCGTCTTTTTGTTGGATGATTAATTCTGTTAGCTTGATATTATTAACTATGGCTTCTTGAGGTTCTGTCTCCATTTGTCGCGATAGAAAGTCAGCAACTTGATTGTCTTGACCTCTTATGTGATGAATGTTGAAGTTAAACTGGTAAATGTAGTTGATCCATCGCCATTGGCGATTTGAAGGATTTTTCATCGAACTCATGTGAATGAGCGGCTTATGATCAGTTTTTAGACAGAATTCGTTTGATTCCAGGTAGTGCTTAAAGTTTTTAACGGACAGGTAAACTGCAAGCAGCTCTCTGTCAAATGTTGAATATTTTTTTTCTGTTGAGCTGAGTTTCCTTGAGAAAAATGATATTGGTTGAAGGCTTCCATCGCACCGTTCATGGTTAAGACTGGCACCGACTCCTATGTTTGACGCATCAGTACACAGAATGAATTTGTTGTCGAAGTCTGGGGAAATGACTTTGGTTATATTTATTAGTTTCTGTTTGGAGTCTTCAAATGCCCTCGACTCTGTCTCTGTCCATGTCAGACTAGATTTATTTTTTGAACTTCTTGACACCATGTCGTGCAATGGTGCCATTGTTTCTGATAAGTTTGGTATCATCCATTGGTAGAACGTGACTGCTCCAATGAACCGTCTAAGACCCTTAGCATTGTTCGGTTTAATATACGTGATTAGTGCTTGAACTTTTGCAGGATTTGGTCTTATTCCCGAAAACGATATGTTGAATCCAAGAAAATTGACCTCTTTCTGAGCAATTGAGCATTTTTCCTCCTTTATCTTTAATGAGTGGTCTTTAAGCAGATTCCTTACTATGTCCAGATGTTTCTGGAGAATACAATTATATCGTCAATGTAGGAGAGAGTGAATTCCCTGTATGGTCGGAGAATTTTGTCTATGTGTCTTTGGAAGGTTTGTGAGGCATTCTTTAGACCGAAAGGCATCATTGTGTATTCATAAAGTCCAAATGGCGTGATGACTGCAGTTTTATTGATGTCATCGGTCCGTATTGGTATTTGATGATAAGCTTTTTCAAGATCAAATGTTGAGAAAATTGCACTTTTTCCAATTTGATCTAGAATATCTGAGATTCTGGGTAATGGGTACCTATCTGCTTTTGTTACAGCATTAAGTAGTCTGTAATCGCCACAAGGACGGTGAGTCCCATCTTTCTTTTTGACAATTACTAGAGGAGATGCCCATTCACTTTTGCTCTCACTAATGATATTTTTCTTTAATAGTATGTCAAATTCTTGTCGAACGGATTTGAGAATTGTTCCACCCAGTCGACGTGCTCTCTGTGCAATAGGGGGGCCAGTGGTGTCGATTCTCAGTGCGATGTCAGTCATAGGACAAATAGATTGGAGTGTTTTGTTGACATTCCCCGTTACGATTTGAGATCCTCTTCTGATTTGAGCTCTTTTACAGTCTGTTAGTATGTCATAATGTGCAAGAAAATCGGCTCCGAGGATCGGCCTGTTGACGTCGGCAACTGTAAATATCCACTCGAATTGACCTGATAGTCCTTCGATGGTTAATTGTATTCGTTTTTGGCCGAATACAGTAATTGTTGAGTTGTTCGCTGATATCAGGTGATTTTTGGGTGTCCCGGAATCTGCAGAGAAATGTTTCGATGGTAGCACGCTCACATCTGCACCTGAATCAATTAGAAAGTGAAAACAATTACTCATATGTTTTGCTGGCACTGTGAAGATTGATTTGATTGTTAACGGCATTGATTGTACACTTAGGATCCCAGTCGCCGGACTTACTGAGATCCGTTGGCTTTTCCCGACGTTTGAGTTTCTTTCCATGAGCAGGGTTTTTGGCACTTCATGGCTCGCCTGCCAAATCGTTTGTGATAGTAGCAAAGTTCGGAGTTGTCACTTTGTCTGTGGTGAACTTGTTTGAGGACATTGATTTCTTCTTGCATCTTCTGAATTGTATTTCGGTACTCTTCGTTGCTGTTGGAAACTGCGTTGAGTCCTTGGCATTGGTTTAGTGACGTGTGGGTGTTGGCAATTGCTGCTAGTTCGTCCAGATCAGCGTTGCTCGATATCAGAAAATGTTGAATTTGATTTGGCATGCTTTTAATAAATTGATGCCGTAAGATGTTGCTTTTTGATGCGTCGGCATCTGGTTCTAGTATTTTAAAATTCTTCTTCAATTCTCTAAGTAGTTGTGTTGGTTTCCTATCTCCCAATTCTTGTCTTTGGAAAATCTTTGTTGCAGCTTCTGAAGTCGATTCCGCTGTTTCTTTGATGATTGTTTCCTTGAGCAGAGAGTATGGGTTCTGACTGTTCGGTTTCTTTAAGGATTTTAAGAGGATTGACTGAATTAAAGGAGGATTCAAGTGGGTAAAATTGAGGGATATATTTGGTTAGATGTTTAAAGAGGTAGAAATATTTGGTGAGAGATCGGTTAAGATGGGATATTGTCGGTTAGATTTAATGAGAAATCGGTTAAGATGGGAAAATATGATCTTTTGAGGGGATATAGTTGGTTAAATTTAATGAGAGATCGGATAAGGTAGGAATATATCATTGTAAAGGAGATATAGTCGGTTAAATTTAATGAAGGATGGGTTAAGATGGGAATATATGATTTTTTTTAATGGTGATGTTGGTAAAATATCAATGTTTTAAGGGAAATTGCAATACATTAGTTATGAATCAATAATAATTATATTGTTTTATTAGGTTGTGATTAATGCACAGTAAATTAATTTAGATTTATGTTTTAGAACAATGTTTTATTAAGTAGGGATAATGATCTATTTACTTGGTTTTGACAATGAAAACTTTACAGATAATTGGGATTGATATCAACTTTAAATTATTTTTTATCTTTATTTAGACGGACAACGACAAAAGTTGGAAATATTGATTTAAAACGTCGACTAAAGAAAATTGATCTTTATTGGGAGAAATCTATCGGGTGATTTTAATTAGTAATTAAATCGGTTGGATATCGGTAAAAATGATCATTTGAAGAAATATGGATAAATTTAATCTTTCTATGCAACTACTCAGTTATATTGTACAGTCAAATTTCAAGCAATATTTATTTTAAATTTCGAGTACAGTGATTAACAAAAATTTAATTATAACCGGTTTTTTAATTAGATTTTATAAATTATTTAGAGTTAATGATTTTACCTGTTTTATAGGGAAATATTTGTGATAATACGAATTAAAGTTAGAATTATAGTCATTTAAAGGGGATTTTAAGGAATTTTATTAGTCTGAGGTAAATATATAACCTTTTAAGGATATTTATCGATAAAATACTAATCTTTAAAGATAGAGTTATTTTTGGGAAATTTGATGCTTTTTAGATGATTTTATTGAATTATTTGTAATAATATTGATTAAGGGTAGAAATATAGTCATTTAAGGGATTTTAAGGAATCTTGTTAGTTTGAGGTGAATATATGATATTTAACAAGTACTTATCGATAAGATACTAATCTTTAAAAATAGAGATATTTCAGGCGAAATGATTCTTTATAGATGATTTTATTAGAGAATTCGTTTGAATATACCAATTATTGTCATTTGAATGAATTTTCTGGTTTGTTAGTTTTCTAGTCTCTTTTGGAATTTAATGATAATTATTTTTATTGTAGATTGATGACATTGATAATTTTAATGAATTTATACTGATTTTTGAATATTTTGAGCATTCAGTCAATCAATTTGAGTACATGTATTATTTTTAAAAAAAATAATTAAAATTAATTTTATTTCAATTAATTTATTCAATCTAAATCAATTATCTACTAAATCTTATCTTATTAATTTATTATCTTAGTTGATTCAACTTGAATGATCAGTATTTTTTTATTTACTGGATGATTAATGAATAGAATTCTTTCTTGTCTATTAATTAAATTTTTATGATATTTATTTTGAGTAAATTTAAATTTTTGCAATTATTTAATCAATTTTTACCAAGTTATTGATGTCTTGAGTTCAATTAATTTTCCATCTAATTTTTCAAGCGATGAGTATTTTTCTTTTAAAGATCAATTTGTTAGTACATAGTTGTTGGTTGTAGGTAGTTGGTTGTTAGTACTTGGTAGTTGGTAGTTGGTATCTGATTGACTTTTTAGATTTTGATAAGAAGATAGTGTATGTGATGAAGAATATTTTGTATTTAATTGCTATTATTTTTATGTGTGGTTAGTTGATTATTGGTATCTAGTTGTTGGTATCTTGTATTTAATAGTTGGTAGAGTGTTGTTTACTGATTGTTGTTATATAGTTGTAGGTTGATAATGCTTAGTAACAGGTTGATGTTGGTTGTATGTACTTGGTATCAGGTAACTGGTTGTTAGTACATGGTAGTTAATTAATGAGTAGGTGGTGGTTGAGTGTTACCAATAGCCTTACGACCAGTACCTTTACGACTAATACCCTTACGACCAGTACCCTTACGACCAGTACCCTTAGGGGGGTCAAAACATCCTGTCGGATAAACTCAGAGTATATATAATAAAACTGATCAATAATAAGTATTTATTGAATGTGATTTTTACTTTGCAATAATAAGTCAGTAGTTATCATTTAAAAGAAGATGTTTTTGTAAATTAGAATTCATTAGTATTTCATTGTAATTTAAATTATTTTGAATTTCACGTGGTGTTTTAAAGTGATTGAGTTGTGGTTTTTTGATGAAAATCAACATGTTTGTTAAATTTAGACATTTTGAAAAGGTTTTCTATTGATTGTAATTAAACATATTTTTGAAGACAGATAAAAAATTAATTTAAAAACATTTCATAAAATACAATAAAGAATATTTAGTTGATTGTAAGTAGTTAGTTGTAAGTATGTGGTTGTTTGAGAGTTAGTTAGTACGTGGTATCACGTTGAAAGTATTTGTTAGCACCTAGTTAAAAATATTTAGTAACCGATTGTTGGGAACTGTTGAATTATTATTATTATTATTATTATTATTATTATTATTATTATTATTATTATTATTATTATTCCATTAAAATTTCCATTTAAAATTAACTTAAAAAAAATTTCCATTTAAATTTTCATTAAAAATTACATTTCTCAAAAAAGTTGGTGGTTATTCAATCTTTTGATAATAAATTTAAAAATCTTACTTTAATTTACTTATTTAGCTTTAATTTAAAATTTGAACCATTGGTTACTTAATTTTAAATTTTGAACCTTAATTTTCCTTAATTTATCCTTAATTTACCTAATTATTCTTTATTTCTTAATTTTACACCATAATTTACTAAACAACTAATTATAACCCTTATTTTCATATTTAACTAATAATTTCATGTGGTCATTGATTAATTGACGAAGATTTGCATCTAAAATTAACATTGAAAATCCCAGAAAACTTTCATCTTAAATTGACTTTAACTTTAATATTTTAGATCATTGATTAGTTAATTTAAAAATTAAACATTATTTTACCTATTTAACTAATAATTTCACGTTGTCATCTGGTTGTTAGTACTTGGTATCTAGTTGACAGTGCTTAGTATCTAGTTGTTAGTAGTTGGTAATTAATGCTTAGTACCTGGTTGATGTTGGTTGTATGTACTTGGTAGGTGGTTGTAGGTACTTGGTATTTGGTACCTAGTCGGTTGCTATCAGGTAACTGGTTGTCAGTAACTAGTTGTAAGTACTTGGTATCAGGTAACTGGTTGGTTGGTTGTTTTTGGTTGTTAGTATCTAGTTGTAGGTACTTGGTAGTTGGTTAATAATGCTTAGTACCTGGTTGTTAGTTGATTGTTAGTATCTGGTACCTAGTTGGTTGCATGTTTTGATTGTTAGTACTTGATACCTAGTTGGTTGCTTGTTTTTGGTTTTTAGTACTTGTTAGGTGGTTGTAGGTACTTGGTAGGTACTTAGTAGTTGGTAATTAATGCTTAGTACCTGGTTGATGTTGGTTGTATGTACTTGGTAGGTGGTTGTTGGTACTTAGTAGCAGGTAACTGGTTGTTAGTACTTGGTATCTAGTACCTAGTTAGCTGGTTGTAACTAGTTAATGGGTAGGTGGTAGCTAGTTGGTAGGTGGTTGTAGCTAGTTAATAGGTAGGTGGTTGTAGGTACTTAGTAGTTGGTAGTTAGTTGTTGTTGGTACTTAGTAGTTGGTTAATAATGCTTAGTACCTGGTTGTTGACGGCTGTGAGTAGTTGGTATCTGGTAACTAGTTGTTAGTATGTAGTTGTAGGTACTTGGTAGGTGGTAGTTAGTTGTTAGCTGGTTGTTGTCGGTTGTTAGTACTTGGTACCTAGTTGGAAGCTTGTTTTTGGTTGTTAGTACTTGTTAGATGGTTGTAGGTACTTAGTATCAGGTAACTAGTTGTTAGTAACTAGTTGTAGGTACTTGGTATCTGGTAATTGGTTGTAAGTATCTGGTTGTTTGAGAGTTATTTAGTACGTGGTATCATGTTGAAAGTATTTGGTAGCAGGTAACTGATTGTAAGTACTTGGTAGCAGGTTGTTAGTAACTAGTTGTAGGTATCTGATTGTTAATACATGTTCATAAGTTACTGGTTGTTGGTACTAAGTTGTTGGTTTGTTGTTGAATTATTATTAAAATTTGTCTTTGAAAAATATTTCATAGAAATTTTCATTAAAAATTATCTAAAAAATTTCCATCTAAAATTATCATTGAAAAATATTTCATAAAAATTTCTATTAAAAATTACTTAAAAAATTATTTCATAAAAATTTTCATTAAAAAATTTCAATTCTCAAACACCTTCTATTATTTCAACTTTTTGTTAATAAATATTAAAATCTTACTTTAATTTACTTATTACATTACTTATTTAAAAATTATTACTTTAATTTACTTATTTAACTTTAATTTAAAATTTTTGACCATTGATTACTTAATTTTAAAATTTGGACCTTAATTAACTTTAATTTAATTTTTTAGAACCTTAATTTAGTTATTTGAGCCCATTCATTACTTTAATTTAAAAATTTGAACCATAATTTACTTTAATTCAAAAATATGGACCATTATTTACTTTAATTGAAAAATTTGAACCTTAATTTACTTTAATTTAATTTTTTAGAACCATAATTAACTGTAATTGAAAAATTTGGACCATTATTTACTGTAATTTAATTTTTAGAACCATTATTTACTGTAATTCAAAAATTTGGACCATTATTTACTGTAATTCAAAAATTTGGACCATAATTTACTTTAATTGAAAAATTTGAACCTTAATTTACTTTAATTTAATTTTTTAGAACCATAATTAACTGTAATTGAAAAATTTGGACCATTATTTACTGTAATTTAATTTTTAAGAACCATAATTTACTGTAATTTAATTTTTTAGAACCATAATTTACTGTAATTCAATTTTTAGAACCATTATTTACTGTAATTCAAAAATTTGGACCATTATTTACTGTAATTCAAAAATTTGAACCTTAATTTACTTTAATTTAATTTTTTAGAACCATAATTAACTGTAATTGAAAAATTTGGACCATTATTTACTGTAATTTAATTTTTAAGAACCATAATTTACTGTAATTTAATTTTTTAGAACCATAATTTACTGTAATTCAAAAATTTGGACCATTATTTACTGTAATTCAAAAATTTGGACCATAATTTACTTTAATTGAAAAATTTGAACCTTAATTTACTTTAATTTAATTTTTTAGAACCATAATTAACTGTAATTGAAAAATTTGGACCATTATTTACTGTAATTTAATTTTTTAGAACCATTATTTACTGTAATTCAAAAATTTGGACCATTATTTACTGTAATTCAAAAATTTGAACCATAATTTACTGTAATTTAATTTTTAGACCCATTATTTACTTTATTTTAAAAATTTACCACGCTTTTTTAGTGTAGACCACCTTTTTCTATTGAAATTCTCAGGACCAAGGAGACCCGCATTAATTTACTTTGAAAATTCCATGCTTTTTTAGTGGTAGTCGGATTTTTGTATTGAAAATATCCTGAGACCTTAAATTACCATGCTTTTTTATTGAAGACCGCCTTTTTCTATTGAAAATATCCTGAGACCTTAAATTACCACTCTTTTTTAGTGTAGACCGCCTTTTTCTATTGAAAATATCCTGAGACCTTAAATTACCATGCTTTTTTATTGAAGACCGCCTTTTTCTATTGAAAATATCCTGAGACCTTAAATTACCACTCTTTTTTAGTGTAGACCGCCTTTTTCTATTGAAATTCTCAGGACCAAGGAGACCCACCTGAATTGGCCTAGAAAAATCCATGCTTTTTTATTGAGACCACCTTTTTGTATTGAAAAAATTTTTTTTGTATTGAAAATCCCAGGACCATCTAGACCCCCTCACTATAGCGTGAATAATCCATGCTTTTTTAGTGAGACCGCCTTTTTGTATTGAAAAAAATTTTTTTTGTATTGAAAATCCCAGGACCATCGTTTTTGTATAGAAAAAAATTTTTTATATTGAAAATTCCAGGACCATCGAGACCCCCTCACTATAGTGTGATAAATCCTTGGCTTTTTTATTGATAGTCGGATTTTTGTATAGAAAAAAATTTTTTGTATTGAAAATCCCAGGACCATCGAGACCCCTTCACTATAGTCTGAAAAATTGCGTAATCAAAAGTTGCAGCAAAAAATGTGAGTTGCAGCAAAAAAAAGTTGCAGCAGAACCCCCCCCCCCCCCTGGGGGGGGTCATTGCTGAGGGGGGCTACTAACTACCTACTGACACTGTGGTAACCAAATTTTGAATTTTTATACTAATCCGTATCTACTTGGAAAATATTAAGGACCTATTGATTATTTGTTAATCTTATCATTTTATTCATTTATCTCTTTGATAATTCATTGAGTTTATAATTTTGTTTTTTCTTTAACTTAAATTGAATAAAGGTGACCATGATTGCTTGCGTCCACAATAATGTACACGATCATCGTCAGGTTTGTATTTAATTGCCAATTTGCTTATCAATTATAGTGCGGAGCCCGTGTTCACTTTTTGCTGGCACTCACCCTCTTGACACACTACCAACGTTGTTCACTCAAAGGGTGCTGAGTGGTACAAAAAACCATTGTATACTGGGTTACGCTGGAAACAGCACGAATAGGTAAAATGTTTGATTAGCTGTAACCCACTAGTTGGTTTAAAAATAGAGTACAGAGAAGCCCAATTCCGATTCAGTGTGAATGAGACATGACAGCAATCAATGCTGGTCCAAAAATAACGTACAATGTAGTCCAAGGCAATTGTGGCCCGATTGGTTAAAAGGAAATGGTGGGAAAAGTTTTACTAAAACGAACATCAAAGAACTAATGATAATTTACACTGCTATAATTTCGGAAGAAAAGGGAATGTGTCACGAAATTGTTTTGCCAGATCAAGATCAACATCACCATCACCGCAGAGAGATAAAGTAAATCTACAAGGAAAAATTCAGTGCCATTCATGCAGAGGTTATGGATACATGGCCAGATCATGTCCAAGATAAATGGATAAATTTCAAAGGCCAATATTAAAGAAGTCAATTCGTTTTCAAAGTGACAAGCCGCAGACGGATAATGTAACTTTTGTTCAACCAGATATTTTTAATGAAATAATTGAAAGCGAGGTGAGAGAAATGGGTCGAAGTTTGGATCGATTGATGTCAAAGTTTGAATCAGAAGTGGACTACGATAATCACATGATGTATGAGTCACAAGAAGACCTGAATGAAAAAGAGTCGAAAAGGAAAGTTATAAAAGATGATTAAGAAAGTGAAAAAGCAACAATGATAATGACAAAAATTGGAAATAATGAAATAGAGTCGGCTAAAATAATTAAATCGTTAAGAGAATTCAGTCAAATATCTTTGAATGTGAGAAAGATAAAAGGTGTAATTATCTTGTGCGTTTACTATTATAATATGAATCCAAAGTATAAAAACGAAATCAAGGAATTAATGAAAATATTTGGAAAAACTTTGAGAGAGAAAACAGGGTTAGATTTCATTTTTGTGGAAGTAGTAAATGAGATTGATAAAAGTGTATTCTGTTATCATTGTGAGGTAAATAATTGTGTAAGTGATTTAAAGATTAAATTAAAAGAGAAGCGATAAAGGAGGTATGATAGATTTGAGATTATAGACGTTCATCTTGAACATCAAATGAAAATTTGCAGCCCTTGATATGAGCCTCTTTGTTCGGGAATCAATCACTCGATCCCACAGCTCAATGGTCATACGCCATAGCAAGTAGCAATTTTTATGGATTTTACATTTTTCATGTTCGGTTACACGATCATACATCTTTGTACCCCTTTTTAGGTTTCCATCCTTCAGCTTTTGATAGAATAGATTTTTGACTCTCAGGAAAATCACAAATCAGTCGACATGGTACTCAGTAGAAAGATTGAGCAGTCTTGCTAAAAACAAACCAATATCTATCGATAAAACAAACAGCCTTCATTTGGAAAACTTTTGGAAAATTAATGCCATCTTTATCAATTGGAAGATTTTCAAAAACCATTGAATCCTTTAAGATCAGAATAAACAGAAAAACCGTTGATTTACCATCCGAAATGAAGTTTTTCTGTTACGATTAAAAATTTCAGTGCACCTCTCCTGGCCGCGGGAAAAATACCAGCCCCTCTCTTCGGCCCTCAGTACAGCAAAACCAACACAAATTTAGGCTCACCATCTTTACACTCGATATTTAACTAATAATTAAACTCATCCACACACGAACAAAATCACACCCAGATTTTCTCAAACGTGGATTCAGGATTTTCATTCTTAAAATAATTTAATTTATTATTACACTAAAACATTAAATATATAGAATCTTAATTATTGCGCTTCTGTCTATCATCAGATTTTTAAAAATTTATAATCAATGAATTATAATAAAAAGATCTATAAAGAAACTGAATATGAAAATACGAACAAACTACACCATTTATTAGATAAAAATAAATAATTTCAAAAATAAAATTTTCATCTCAAGTAAATTTAAATTTTTTAAATAAAATTATAAATAAAAAACGAAAGTTTATTGTGGAACAAGAGCATATTGCTCAAAATTTTCACATGAATTATAATTGGCAATATCTAGAGCAACCACACAACTTTCCATAACAACTTGCTCCGGATCTGAAAGGAAGTCTTTTAAAACCTTCTGGCATTGTTCGTTTCCTATTGATCCCAAAGCTTCGGCGCTTTCGTGTCTTACCATTCCCATTTCATTTACATTTGCAACACTTGCTGATAATGCTTCAACTGACAATGGATTTGCTAATTGCCCTAAAACGAAAGCTACTTCATGTCTAAATAATGCACTTGGTGCATAATTCAATCCATCACAGATTATCCGCAATGCTTCAATTGCATTACTTGAAGTTGAATGGGCTATTCGTCTGAGACTAAATAACGCCCGATATTTTTCAAAAATGTCATGATCTTCATCAAGTAGAATTTTTTCCAGAGTAGAAATATTGAATTGGTTAATTGGATATTCGGGAGCTGGATCGATTGTATCAAAATTATTTGGAAATACATCCGTTTTGTTTTCAATAAGGAAAAGGATTCTTTTATATCCAATGTAACAAGTTTCGGCAACTTCTTTATTATCACAATGACTGTACTTTTTCAAAATATCAAGGAAATCGTGACAACCAATTGCTGCTAATGCTTCACCCGCTTCATGTCTTACTATGGGTTCTTGATCTAAATCTTCAAGGACATTTATCAAAACTTTACTAGCATATGAATTAGCTTTTTGGCCAAGGCAATATGCAAGTTCGTGCTTCAATAACTCAGATTTACTAGAAAAGGCTTCCGCAATAAGATCTATTGCTAAATCTTCTCTGGCATGTTTAAGACCCCATAAAGCACGAAATCTTTCAACTAATGGTTTCTCGGGATTGCTTAAAATATCTCCCCATGATCTTAGTTCTGATTCACTAACTGACATCATCTATATTATTAAAATTAAATTAAATTAATCTTAATATCTAAATAAATAACCTGTAAAAATTTAGAAATAAAAACTATACTAATTTAGGATTATTTAAACAAACATATATTGAAATATTACAAATTCGTAAAGCCCAAAAATATGATAACTTTTATACATTAAAAAAAGTGAATAAGAGATTAGTTTTTTTATTTTAACCTATTAAATTTAGCTTTCAAAAAATTTTGTCAAATCCATTTTTATAACATGTAAATAACTTTTAAAAATTTTTTAAATATAAAATAAATGAAAACAATAAAAACTCATTCGATTTTAATTTTATTGGTAATCTAAAAATATTTACTTAAATTAATTTTATTTAAAAAATATAATACGTTTTTATGTTTTTATGTTTTTATTTTATTTTGTTTTTAATTTTAAATTTTTTTTACCAAGATTATCGGTTAAGTTTTTAAATGTTATTTAAGTTAATATTAAATTTAGACAGTTTTAAATAAAAAATTTTACATATTGAGATTTTCATTATTATTAAAAAAATATTTTCCTAAATTAATTTTATTTAAAAAATATAATTCGTTTTTATGTTTTTACGTATATTGAGAAATTTATATTAAATAAATTGTAGGGCGAATCAACTGATTCCAATTATTCTATTTCGTCAACTGGATTACCAGTATTAGAAAATCTTTGTACTTTTAAAGAGCGTTCTTGTAGTCGTCTCTGCATTATTGATTCACCATTTTGTGCATTACATACTCTTGGACATTCAGAACTTCCATATATTCAGTGTGCTGCACAAAGTGATTCATTCCAATGCAAAAATGTCGTTCATAAAATGCAGCGAACAAAGTACAATAGAATGTATTATAGAATTTATTTGACTTTGTCGAAGGTATTGTTCATATCATGAAACTGTGAAATTAAAAAATTCTCTGCCTCGAAATTATGATACATCCGAAATTCGAAAAGGTTTCAATAATGAAATTAAAATTCCGAATAAAAATGATGAACCGCGAACTCTCATTGAAAGTCTATACCGAAGTAAAGAAAATGATGCATATTATGACAACTTTTCATCGGATGGAGAAAGTGTAGATTCCGAAGGAAGTGAAGATTTATTAAAGTATTTAATTCTGATTTTTATAAAACATCTAATTCAACTAATCAGACATACCGGACAATTCACCACCGAGGAATTATTGAATCAAGCTTTAAATAGATGGAGAAAATATTTAAGTTTGTGTACAGAAGCGCTTGGAGAGTTACGATATGAAATGATTGAAAGTCATAAAGACATGTGTAGCACATCTGTAGACACCGATACCCAGCTTAGTGTTACCAGTATGCTTTTAGTTTTACCATTATAAAATATTCTGATACATAATATATTAAAAAATAATATTAATAATTATTTAAAAGATTTGTGATTGGTTGAATTTTATTGGTGGATAAAAATAGAATTTGCGTCTTGATTTGCTATAATAAATTCGTTTATTTTCCTGATATTAATCGATTTATTTCGTCCTTTATCATGAGTAGATTCTCCTCGATACCAAGCCGAATTGAAGGCGTATAAAAAATTCTTGAAAATCCCAAAACAGGTATATGGATGCGGGGAAATTCAATGATATCTAATCGATAGATTTTTCTCAGGAAACAATTCATGCCAACGATGCCATGATGTTGAAATTCATGACAACATATAAGGAAATGAAACCGAATGGTTCCTGTCAATTCACAATCGGGAAATCCGGATCGGCCAAAGACCGGTGCAACGAGGTAGCGATTCCCTGTTCCAATTACTGCCTGAATCACTTAATGATGAAAAGTGAAACAAAAGCTAAATCAAATTTCGACAAATTACCAAATCAGGCATATAAAATTCTCATTGGAATTTGTTAATGGGATTATTTTTCTATTTCAGGTGTTGTTTAAACGGTGCGGAGGGGGACCGGACCGGGATTGCGGTGAGATTGTCGTTAAATGGAATCCGGAATCGCGATGTGCCATTCACACCGGGTTTGAGGACGCCATTTTCGATCCGATAATCAATGACCACAACAAGCAGTTACTGCACAACGCTGAGATGAGCATTTCCGAGGAATTCCAAACCAAACCGGAACATCAGGCATCTGAATATACCAATAAATAATATTTTTTACTTTTATATGGAATCGGAGGGATTTTTATTTTTGTTGAGTTGGTACTATTATTCGGTAGGTTATAATCGATTTCCACGCGTTCTCGATTGGCATAATAATTTAACACAATGTATGTTATTTGTACCGACACGATATGTGCTATTGGTACCGACACGATATGTGCTATTGGTACCGACACGATATGTTATTGGTACCGACACGATATATGTTATTGGTACCGACACAATATATATTATTGGTACCCGCACGATATATGTTATTGGTACCGACACGATATGTGCTATTGGTACCGACACGATATGTTATTGGTACCGACACGATATATGTTATTGGTACCGACACAATATATGTTATTGGTACCGACACAATATATGTTATTGGTACCGACACAATATATGTTATTGGTATCCGCACAATATATGTTATTGGTATCCGCACGATATGTGTTATTGGTATCCGCACGATATATGTTATTGGTACCGACACAATATATGTTATTGGTATCCGCACGATATATGTTATTGGTACCGACACAATATATGCTATTGGTACCGACACAATATATGTTATTGGTATCCGCACGATATATGTTATTGGTACCGACACAATATATGCTATTGGTACCGACACAATATATGTTATTGGTATCCGCACGATATGTGTTATTGGTATCCGCACGATATATGTTATTGGTACCGACACAATATATGTTATTGGTACCGACACAATATATGTTATTGGTATCCGCACAATATATGTTATTGGTATCCGCACGATATGTGTTATTGGTATCCGCACGATATATGTTATTGGTACCGACACAATATATGTTATTGGTATCCGCACGATATATGTTATTGGTACCGACACAATATATGTTATTGGTACCGACACAATATATGTTATTGGTATCCGCACGATATGTGTTATTGGTATCCGCACGATATATGTTATTGGTACCGACACAATATATGTTATTGGTATCCGCACGATATATGTTATTGATACCGACACGATATATGTTATTGGTACCGACACGATATATGTTATTGGTACCGACACGATATATGCTATTGGTATCCGCACGATATATGTTATTGATACCGACACGATATATGTTATTGGTACCGACACGATATATGTTATTGGTATCCGCACGATATATGTTATTGGTACCGACCCGATATATGTTATTGGTACCGACCCGATATATGTTATTGGTACCGACACAATATATGTTATTGGTACCGACACAATATATGTTATTGGTACCGACACAATATATGTTATTGGTATCCGCACGATATATGTTATTGGTACCGACACAATATATGTTATTATTATCCGCACGATATATGTTATTGGTAACGACACGATATATGTTATTGGTACCGACACAATATATGTTATTGGTATCCGCACGATATATGTTATTGGTATCCGCACGATATATGTTATTGGTACCGACACAATATATGTTATTGGTATCCGCACGATATATGTTATTGGTATCCGCACGATATATGTTATTGGTACCGACACAATATATGTTATTGGTACCGACACGATATATGTTATTGGTACCGACACGATATATGCTATTGGTACCGACCCGATATATGTTATTGGTACCGACCCGATATATGTTATTGGTACCGACACAATATATGTTATTGGTATCCGCACGATATATGTTATTGGTATCCACAAGATATATGTTATTGGTACCGACACGATATATGTTATTGGTACCGACACGATATATGTTATTGGTACCGACACGATATATGTTATTGGTACCGACACGATATATGTTATTGGTACCGACACAATATATGCTATTGGTATCCGCACGATATATGTTATTGGTTTCCGCACGATGTATGTTATTGGTACCGACACGATATATGTTATTGGTACCGACACGATATATGTTATTGGTACCGACACAATATATGCTATTGGTTTCCGCACGATATATGTTATTGGTAACGACACGATATATGTTATTGGTACCGACACAATATATGCTATTGGTATCCGCACGATATATGTTATTGGTTTCCGCACGATATATGCTATTGGTACCGACACAATATATGTTATTGGTACCGACACGTTATATGTTATTGGTACCGACACAATATATGTTATTGGTACCGACACGATATATGTTATTGGTACCGACACAATATATGTTATTGGTACCGACACAATATATGCTATTGGTATCCACACGATATATGTTATTGGTATCCGCACGATATATGTTATTGGTTTCCGCACGATGTATGTTATTTGTACCGACACGATATATGTTATTGGTACCGACACGATATATGTTATTGGTACCGCCACGATATATGTTATTGGTACCGACACGATATATGTTATTGCTAACCGCACGATATATGTTATTGGTACCGACACGATATATGTTATTGGTACCGACACGATATATGTTATTCGTACCGACACAATATATGTTATTGGTACCGACACGATATATGTTATTGGTACCGACACGATATATGTTATTGGTACCGACACAATATATGTTATTGGTACCGACACGATATATGTTATTGGTACCGACACGATATGTGCTATTGGTACCGACACGATATGTTATTGGTACCGACACGATATATGTTATTGGTACCGACACAATATATGTTATTGGTACCGACACAATATATGTTATTGGTACCGACACAATATATGTTATTGGTACCGACACAATATATGCTATTGGTACCGACACAATATATGTTATTGGTATCCGCACGATATGTGTTATTGGTATCCGCACGATATATGTTATTGGTACCGACACAATATATGTTATTGGTACCGACACAATATATGTTATTGGTACCGACACGATATATGTTATTGGTACCGACACAATATATGTTATTGGTACCGACACGATATATGTTATTGGTACCGACACGATATGTGCTATTGGTACCGACACGATATGTTATTGGTACCGACACGATATATGTTATTGGTACCGACACAATATATGTTATTGGTACCGACACAATATATGTTATTGGTACCGACACAATATATGTTATTGGTATCCGCACAATATATGTTATTGGTATCCGCACGATATGTGTTATTGGTATCCGCACGATATATGTTATTGGTACCGACCCGATATATGTTATTGGTACCGACACAATATATGTTATTGGTACCGACACAATAT
This sequence comes from Schmidtea polychroa, assembly GCA_959609185.1. Classification (NCBI taxonomy): domain Eukaryota; kingdom Metazoa; phylum Platyhelminthes; order Tricladida; family Dugesiidae; genus Schmidtea; species Schmidtea polychroa. The sequence goes on from CAUHTR010002942.1 coordinate 35,536, forward strand.
ATGTTATTGGTACCGACACAATATATGTTATTGGTATCCGCACGATATATGTTATTGGTACCGACACAATATATGTTATTATTATCCGCACGATATATGTTATTGGTAACGACACGATATATGTTATTGGTACCGACACAATATATGTTATTGGTATCCGCACGATATATGTTATTGGTATCCGCACGATATATGTTATTGGTACCGACACAATATATGTTATTGGTATCCGCACGATATATGTTATTGGTATCCGCACGATATATGTTATTGGTACCGACACAATATATGTTATTGGTACCGACACGATATATGTTATTGGTACCGACACGATATATGCTATTGGTACCGACCCGATATATGTTATTGGTACCGACCCGATATATGTTATTGGTACCGACACAATATATGTTATTGGTATCCGCACGATATATGTTATTGGTATCCACAAGATATATGTTATTGGTACCGACACGATATATGTTATTGGTACCGACACGATATATGTTATTGGTACCGACACGATATATGTTATTGGTACCGACACGATATATGTTATTGGTACCGACACAATATATGCTATTGGTATCCGCACGATATATGTTATTGGTTTCCGCACGATGTATGTTATTGGTACCGACACGATATATGTTATTGGTACCGACACGATATATGTTATTGGTACCGACACAATATATGCTATTGGTTTCCGCACGATATATGTTATTGGTAACGACACGATATATGTTATTGGTACCGACACAATATATGCTATTGGTATCCGCACGATATATGTTATTGGTTTCCGCACGATATATGCTATTGGTACCGACACAATATATGTTATTGGTACCGACACGATATATGTTATTGGTACCGACACAATATATGTTATTGGTATCGACACGATATATGTTATTGGTACCGACACAATATATGTTATTGGTACCGACACAATATATGCTATTGGTATCCACACGATATATGTTATTGGTATCCGCACGATATATGTTATTGGTTTCCGCACGATGTATGTTATTTGTACCGACACGATATATGTTATTGGTACCGACACGATATATGTTATTGGTACCGCCACGATATATGTTATTGGTACCGACACGATATATGTTATTGCTATCCGCACGATATATGTTATTGGTACCGACACGATATATGTTATTGGTACCGACACGATATATGTTATTCGTACCGACACAATATATGTTATTGGTACCGACACGATATATGTTATTGGTACCGACACGATATATGTTATTGGTACCGACACAATATATGTTATTGGTACCGACACGATATATGTTATTGGTACCGACACGATATGTGCTATTGGTACCGACACGATATGTTATTGGTACCGACACGATATATGTTATTGGTACCGACACAATATATGTTATTGGTACCGACACAATATATGTTATTGGTACCGACACAATATATGTTATTGGTATCCGCACAATATATGTTATTGGTATCCGCACGATATGTGTTATTGGTATCCGCACGATATATGTTATTGGTACCGACACAATATATGTTATTGGTATCCGCACGATATATGTTATTGGTACCGACACAATATATGCTATTGGTACCGACACAATATATGTTATTGGTATCCGCACGATATATGTTATTGGTACCGACACAATATATGCTATTGGTACCGACACAATATATGTTATTGGTATCCGCACGATATGTGTTATTGGTATCCGCACGATATATGTTATTGGTACCGACACAATATATGTTATTGGTATCCGCACGATGTATGTTATTGGTACCGACACAATATATGCTATTGGTACCGACACAATATATGTTATTGGTATCCGCACGATATATGTTATTGGTACCGACACAATATATGTTATTGGTACCGACACAATATATGTTATTGGTATCCGCACAATATATGTTATTGGTATCCGCACGATATGTGTTATTGGTATCCGCACGATATATGTTATTGGTACCGACACAATATATGTTATTGGTATCCGCACGATATATGTTATTGGTACCGACACAATATATGTTATTGGTACCGACACAATATATGTTATTGGTATCCGCACGATATGTGTTATTGGTATCCGCACGATATATGTTATTGGTACCGACACAATATATGTTATTGGTATCCGCACGATATATGTTATTGATACCGACACGATATATGTTATTGGTACCGACACGATATATGTTATTGGTACCGACACGATATATGCTATTGGTACCGACCCGATATATGTTATTGGTACCGACCCGATATATGTTATTGGTACCGACACAATATATGTTATTGGTACCGACACAATATATGTTATTGGTACCGACACAATATATGTTATTGGTATCCGCACGATATATGTTATTGGTACCGACACAATATATGTTATTATTATCCGCACGATATATGTTATTGGTAACGACACGATATATGTTATTGGTACCGACACAATATATGTTATTGGTATCCGCACGATATATGTTATTGGTATCCGCACGATATATGTTATTGGTACCGACACAATATATGTTATTGGTATCCGCACGATATATGTTATTGGTATCCGCACGATATATGTTATTGGTACCGACACAATATATGTTATTGGTACCGACACGATATATGTTATTGGTACCGACACGATATATGCTATTGGTACCGACCCGATATATGTTATTGGTACCGACCCGATATATGTTATTGGTACCGACACAATATATGTTATTGGTATCCGCACGATATATGTTATTGGTATCCACAAGATATATGTTATTGGTACCGACACGATATATGTTATTGGTACCGACACGATATATGTTATTGGTACCGACACGATATATGTTATTGGTACCGACACGATATATGTTATTGGTACCGACACAATATATGCTATTGGTATCCGCACGATATATGTTATTGGTTTCCGCACGATGTATGTTATTGGTACCGACACGATATATGTTATTGGTACCGACACGATATATGTTATTGGTATCCGCACGATATGTGTTATTGGTATCCGCACGATATATGTTATTGGTACCGACACAATATATGTTATTGGTACCGACACAATATATGTTATTGGTATCCGCACAATATATGTTATTGGTATCCGCACGATATGTGTTATTGGTATCCGCACGATATATGTTATTGGTACCGACACAATATATGTTATTGGTATCCGCACGATATATGTTATTGGTACCGACACAATATATGTTATTGGTACCGACACAATATATGTTATTGGTATCCGCACGATATGTGTTATTGGTATCCGCACGATATATGTTATTGGTACCGACACAATATATGTTATTGGTATCCGCACGATATATGTTATTGATACCGACACGATATATGTTATTGGTACCGACACGATATATGTTATTGGTACCGACACGATATATGCTATTGGTACCGACCCGATATATGTTATTGGTACCGACCCGATATATGTTATTGGTACCGACACAATATATGTTATTGGTACCGACACAATATATGTTATTGGTACCGACACAATATATGTTATTGGTATCCGCACGATATATGTTATTGGTACCGACACAATATATGTTATTATTATCCGCACGATATATGTTATTGGTAACGACACGATATATGTTATTGGTACCGACACAATATATGTTATTGGTATCCGCACGATATATGTTATTGGTATCCGCACGATATATGTTATTGGTACCGACACAATATATGTTATTGGTATCCGCACGATATATGTTATTGGTATCCGCACGATATATGTTATTGGTACCGACACAATATATGTTATTGGTACCGACACGATATATGTTATTGGTACCGACACGATATATGCTATTGGTACCGACCCGATATATGTTATTGGTACCGACCCGATATATGTTATTGGTACCGACACAATATATGTTATTGGTATCCGCACGATATATGTTATTGGTATCCACAAGATATATGTTATTGGTACCGACACGATATATGTTATTGGTACCGACACGATATATGTTATTGGTACCGACACGATATATGTTATTGGTACCGACACGATATATGTTATTGGTACCGACACAATATATGCTATTGGTATCCGCACGATATATGTTATTGGTTTCCGCACGATGTATGTTATTGGTACCGACACGATATATGTTATTGGTACCGACACGATATATGTTATTGGTACCGACACAATATATGCTATTGGTTTCCGCACGATATATGTTATTGGTAACGACACGATATATGTTATTGGTACCGACACAATATATGCTATTGGTATCCGCACGATATATGTTATTGGTTTCCGCACGATATATGCTATTGGTACCGACACAATATATGTTATTGGTACCGACACGTTATATGTTATTGGTACCGACACAATATATGTTATTGGTACCGACACGATATATGTTATTGGTACCGACACAATATATGTTATTGGTACCGACACAATATATGCTATTGGTATCCACACGATATATGTTATTGGTATCCGCACGATATATGTTATTGGTTTCCGCACGATGTATGTTATTTGTACCGACACGATATATGTTATTGGTACCGACACGATATATGTTATTGGTACCGCCACGATATATGTTATTGGTACCGACACGATATATGTTATTGCTATCCGCACGATATATGTTATTGGTACCGACACGATATATGTTATTGGTACCGACACGATATATGTTATTCGTACCGACACAATATATGTTATTGGTACCGACACGATATATGTTATTGGTACCGACACGATATATGTTATTGGTACCGACACAATATATGTTATTGGTACCGACACGATATATGTTATTGGTACCGACACGATATGTGCTATTGGTACCGACACGATATGTTATTGGTACCGACACGATATATGTTATTGGTACCGACACAATATATGTTATTGGTACCGACACAATATATGTTATTGGTACCGACACAATATATGTTATTGGTATCCGCACAATATATGTTATTGGTATCCGCACGATATGTGTTATTGGTATCCGCACGATATATGTTATTGGTACCGACCCGATATATGTTATTGGTACCGACACAATATATGTTATTGGTACCGACACAATATATGTTATTGGTACCGACACAATATATGTTATTGGTATCCGCACGATATATGTTATTGGTACCGACACAATATATGTTATTATTATCCGCACGATATATGTTATTGGTAACGACACGATATATGTTATTGGTACCGACACAATATATGTTATTGGTATCCGCACGATATATGTTATTGGTATCCGCACGATATATGTTATTGGTACCGACACAATATATGTTATTGGTATCCGCACGATATATGTTATTGGTATCCGCACGATATATGTTATTGGTACCGACACAATATATGTTATTGGTACCGACACGATATATGTTATTGGTACCGACACGATATATGCTATTGGTACCGACCCGATATATGTTATTGGTACCGACCCGATATATGTTATTGGTACCGACACAATATATGTTATTGGTATCCGCACGATATATGTTATTGGTATCCACAAGATATATGTTATTGGTACCGACACGATATATGTTATTGGTACCGACACGATATATGTTATTGGTACCGACACGATATATGTTATTGGTACCGACACGATATATGTTATTGGTACCGACACAATATATGCTATTGGTATCCGCACGATATATGTTATTGGTTTCCGCACGATGTATGTTATTGGTACCGACACGATATATGTTATTGGTACCGACACGATATATGTTATTGGTACCGACACAATATATGCTATTGGTTTCCGCACGATATATGTTATTGGTAACGACACGATATATGTTATTGGTACCGACACAATATATGCTATTGGTATCCGCACGATATATGTTATTGGTTTCCGCACGATATATGCTATTGGTACCGACACAATATATGTTATTGGTACCGACACGATATATGTTATTGGTACCGACACAATATATGTTATTGGTATCGACACGATATATGTTATTGGTACCGACACAATATATGTTATTGGTACCGACACAATATATGCTATTGGTATCCACACGATATATGTTATTGGTATCCGCACGATATATGTTATTGGTTTCCGCACGATGTATGTTATTTGTACCGACACGATATATGTTATTGGTACCGACACGATATATGTTATTGGTACCGCCACGATATATGTTATTGGTACCGACACGATATATGTTATTGCTATCCGCACGATATATGTTATTGGTACCGACACGATATATGTTATTGGTACCGACACGATATATGTTATTCGTACCGACACAATATATGTTATTGGTACCGACACGATATATGTTATTGGTACCGACACGATATATGTTATTGGTACCGACACAATATATGTTATTGGTACCGACACGATATATGTTATTGGTACCGACACGATATGTGCTATTGGTACCGACACGATATGTTATTGGTACCGACACGATATATGTTATTGGTACCGACACAATATATGTTATTGGTACCGACACAATATATGTTATTGGTACCGACACAATATATGTTATTGGTATCCGCACAATATATGTTATTGGTATCCGCACGATATGTGTTATTGGTATCCGCACGATATATGTTATTGGTACCGACACAATATATGTTATTGGTATCCGCACGATATATGTTATTGGTACCGACACAATATATGCTATTGGTACCGACACAATATATGTTATTGGTATCCGCACGATATATGTTATTGGTACCGACACAATATATGCTATTGGTACCGACACAATATATGTTATTGGTATCCGCACGATATGTGTTATTGGTATCCGCACGATATATGTTATTGGTACCGACACAATATATGTTATTGGTATCCGCACGATGTATGTTATTGGTACCGACACAATATATGCTATTGGTACCGACACAATATATGTTATTGGTATCCGCACGATATATGTTATTGGTACCGACACAATATATGTTATTGGTACCGACACAATATATGTTATTGGTATCCGCACAATATATGTTATTGGTATCCGCACGATATGTGTTATTGGTATCCGCACGATATATGTTATTGGTACCGACACAATATATGTTATTGGTATCCGCACGATATATGTTATTGTACCGACACAATATATGTTATTGGTACCGACACAATATATGTTATTGGTATCCGCACGATATGTGTTATTGGTATCCGCACGATATATGTTATTGGTACCGACACAATATATGTTATTGGTATCCGCACGATATATGTTATTGATACCGACACGATATATGTTATTGGTACCGACACGATATATGTTATTGGTACCGACACGATATATGCTATTGGTACCGACCCGATATATGTTATTGGTACCGACCCGATATATGTTATTGGTACCGACACAATATATGTTATTGGTACCGACACAATATATGTTATTGGTACCGACACAATATATGTTATTGGTATCCGCACGATATATGTTATTGGTACCGACACAATATATGTTATTATTATCCGCACGATATATGTTATTGGTAACGACACGATATATGTTATTGGTACCGACACAATATATGTTATTGGTATCCGCACGATATATGTTATTGGTATCCGCACGATATATGTTATTGGTACCGACACAATATATGTTATTGGTATCCGCACGATATATGTTATTGGTATCCGCACGATATATGTTATTGGTACCGACACAATATATGTTATTGGTACCGACACGATATATGTTATTGGTACCGACACGATATATGCTATTGGTACCGACCCGATATATGTTATTGGTACCGACCCGATATATGTTATTGGTACCGACACAATATATGTTATTGGTATCCGCACGATATATGTTATTGGTATCCACAAGATATATGTTATTGGTACCGACACGATATATGTTATTGGTACCGACACGATATATGTTATTGGTACCGACACGATATATGTTATTGGTACCGACACGATATATGTTATTGGTACCGACACAATATATGCTATTGGTATCCGCACGATATATGTTATTGGTTTCCGCACGATGTATGTTATTGGTACCGACACGATATATGTTATTGGTACCGACACGATATATGTTATTGGTACCGACACAATATATGCTATTGGTTTCCGCACGATATATGTTATTGGTAACGACACGATATATGTTATTGGTACCGACACAATATATGCTATTGGTATCCGCACGATATATGTTATTGGTTTCCGCACGATATATGCTATTGGTACCGACACAATATATGTTATTGGTACCGACACGATATATGTTATTGGTACCGACACAATATATGTTATTGGTACCGACACGATATATGTTATTGGTACTGACACAATATATGTTATTGGTACCGACACAATATATGCTATTGGTATCCACACGATATATGTTATTGGTATCCGCACGATATATGTTATTGGTTTCCGCACGATGTATGTTATTTGTACCGACACGATATATGTTATTGGTACCGACACGATATATGTTATTGGTACCGCCACGATATATGTTATTGGTACCGACACGATATATGTTATTGCTATCCGCACGATATATGTTATTGGTACCGACACGATATATGTTATTGGTACCGACACAATATATGTTATTGGTACCGACACAATATATGCTATTGGTATCCGCACGATATATGTTATTGGTTTCCGCACGATATATGCTATTGGTACCGACACAATATATGTTATTGGTACCGACACGATATATGTTATTGGTACCGACACAATATATGTTATTGGTACCGACACGATATATGTTATTGGTACCGACACAATATATGTTATTGGTACCGACACAATATATGCTATTGGTATCCACACGATATATGTTATTGGTATCCGCACGATATATGTTATTGGTTTCCGCACGATGTATGTTATTTGTACCGACACGATATATGTTATTGGTACCGACACGATATATTTTATTGGTACCGCCACGATATATGTTATTGGTACCGACACGATATATGTTATTGCTATCCGCACGATATATGTTATTGGTACCGACACGATATATGTTATTGGTACCGACACGATATATGTTATTGGTACCGACACAATATATGCTATTGGTACCGACACGATATATGTTATTGGTACCGACACGATATATGTTATTGGTACCGACACAATATATGCTATTGGTATCCACACGATATATGTTATTGGTATCCGCACGATATATGTTATTGGTACCGACACGATATATGTTATTGGTACCGACACGATATATGTTATTGGTACCGACACAATATATGCTATTGGTACCGACACGATATATGTTATTGGTACCGACACAATATATGCTATTGGTATCCGCACGATATATGTTATTGGTTTCCGCACTATATATGTTATTGGTACCGACACGATATATGTTATTGGTTTCCGCACGATGTATGTTATTTGTACCGACACGATATATGTTATTGGTACCGACACGATATATGTTATTGGTACCGACACAAAATATGTTATTGGTACCGACACGATATATGTTATTGGTACCGACACAATATATGTTATTGGTACCGACACAATATATGCTATTGGTATCCACACGATATATGTTATTGGTATCCGCACGATATATGTTATTGGTTTCCGCACGATGTATGTTATTGGTACCGACACGATATATGTTATTGGTACCGACACGATATATGTTATTGGTACCGACACAATACATGCTATTGGTATCCGCACGATATATGTTATTGGTTTCCGCACGATATATGTTATTGGTTTCCGCACGATGTATGTTATTGGTACCGACACGATATATGTTATTGGTTTCCGCACGATATATGTTATTGGTACCGACACGATATATGTTATTGGTACCGACACAATATATGCTATTGGTTTCCGCACGATATATGTTATTGGTAACGACACGATATATGTTATTGGTACCGACACAATATATGCTATTGGTATCCGCACGATATATGTTATTGGTTTCCGCACGATATATGCTATTGGTACCGACACAATATATGTTATTGGTACCGACACGTTATATGTTATTGGTACCGACACAATATATGTTATTGGTACCGACACGATATATGTTATTGGTACCGACACAATATATGTATTGGTACCGACACAATATATGCTATTGGTATCCACACGATATATGTTATTGGTATCCGCACGATATATGTTATTGGTTTCCGCACGATGTATGTTATTTGTACCGACACGATATATGTTATTGGTACCGACACGATATATGTTATTGGTACCGCCACGATATATGTTATTGGTACCGACACGATATATGTTATTGCTATCCGCACGATATATGTTATTGGTACCGACACGATATATGTTATTGGTACCGACACGATATATGTTATTCGTACCGACACAATATATGTTATTGGTACCGACACGATATATGTTATTGGTACCGACACGATATATGTTATTGGTACCGACACAATATATGTTATTGGTACCGACACGATATATGTTATTGGTACCGACACGATATGTGCTATTGGTACCGACACGATATGTTATTGGTACCGACACGATATATGTTATTGGTACCGACACAATATATGTTATTGGTACCGACACAATATATGTTATTGGTACCGACACAATATATGTTATTGGTATCCGCACAATATATGTTTATTGGTATCCGCACGATATGTGTTATTGGTATCCGCACGATATATGTTATTGGTACCGACCCGATATATGTTATTGGTACCGACACAATATATGTTATTGGTACCGACACAATATATGTTATTGGTACCGACACAATATATGTTATTGGTATCCGCACGATATATGTTATTGGTACCGACACAATATATGTTATTATTATCCGCACGATATATGTTATTGGTAACGACACGATATATGTTATTGGTACCGACACAATATATGTTATTGGTATCCGCACGATATATGTTATTGGTATCCGCACGATATATGTTATTGGTACCGACACAATATATGTTATTGGTATCCGCACGATATATGTTATTGGTATCCGCACGATATATGTTATTGGTACCGACACAATATATGTTATTGGTACCGACACGATATATGTTATTGGTACCGACACGATATATGCTATTGGTACCGACCCGATATATGTTATTGGTACCGACCCGATATATGTTATTGGTACCGACACAATATATGTTTATTGGTATCCGCACGATATATGTTATTGGTATCCACAAGATATATGTTATTGGTACGACACGATATATGTTATTGGTACCGACACGATATATGTTATTGGTACCGACACGATATATGTTATTGGTACCGACACGATATATGTTATTGGTACCGACACAATTATGCTATGGTATCCGCACGATATATGTTATTGGTTTCGCACGATGTATGTTATTGGTACCGACACGATATATGTTATTGGTACCGACACGATATATGTTATTGGTACCGACACATATATGCTATTGGTTTCCGCACGATATAGTGTATTGGTAACGACACGATATATGTTATTGGTACCGACACAATATTGCTATTGGTATCCGCACGATATATGTTTATGGTTTCCGCACGATATATGCTATTGGTACCGACACAATATATGTTCATTGGGTACCGACACGATATATGTTATTGGTACCGACACAATAATATGTTATTGGTATCGACACGATATATGTTATTGGTACCGACACAATATATGTTATTGGTACCGACACAATATATGCTATTGGTATCCACACGATATATGTTATTGGTATCCGCACGATATATGTTATTGGTTTCCGCACGATGTATGTTATTTGTACCGACACGATATATGTTATTGGTACCGACACGATATATGTTATTGGTACCGCCACGATATATGTTATTGGTACCGACACGATATATGTTATTTGCTATCCGCACGATATATGTTATTGGTACCGACACGATATATGTTATTGGTACCGACACGATATATGTTATTCGTACCGACACAATATATGTTATTGGTACCGACACGATATATGTTATTGGTACCGACACGATATATGTTATTGGTACCGACACAATATATGTTATTGGTACCGACACGATATATGTTATTGGTACCGACACGATATGTGCTATTGGTACCGACACGATATGTTATTGGTACCGACACGATATATGTTATTGGTACCGACACAATATATGTTATTGGTACCGACACAATATATGTTATTGGTACCGACACAATATATGTTATTGGTATCCGCACAATAATATGTTATTGGTATCCGCACGATATGTGTTATTGGTATCCGCACGATATATGTTATTGGTACCGACACAATATATGTTATTGGTATCCGCACGATATATGTTATTGGTACCGACACAATATATGCTATTGGTACCGACACAATATATGTTATTGGTATCCGCACGATATATGTTATTGGTACCGACACAATATATGCTATGGTACCGACACAATATATGTTATTGGTATCCGCACGATATGTGTTATTGGTATCCGCACGATATATGTTATTGGTACCGACACAATATATGTGTATGGTATCCGCACGATGTATGTTATTGGTACCGACACAATAGATGCTATTGGTACCGACACAATATATGTTATTGGTATCCGCACGATATATGTTATTGTACCGACACAATATATGTTATTGGTACCGACACAATATTGTTATTGGTATCCGCACAATATATGTTATTGGTATCCGCACGATATGTGTTATTGGTATCCGCACGATATATGTTATTGGTACCGACACAATATATGTATTGGTATCCGCACGATATATGTTATTGGTACCGACACAATATATGTTATTGGTACCGACACAATATATGTTATTGGTATCCGCACGATATGTGTTATTGGTATCCGCACGATATATGTTATTGGTACCGACACAATATATGTTATTGGTATCCGCACGATATATGTTATTGATACCGACACGATATATGTTATTGTACCGACACGATATATGTTATTGGTACCGACACGATATATGCTATTGGTACCGACCCGATATATGTTTCTTGTACGACCCGATATATGTTATTGGTACCGACACAATATATGTTATTGGTACCGACACAATATATGTTATTGGTACCGACACAATATATGTTATTGGTATCCGCACGATATATGTTATTGGTACCGACACAATATATGTTATTATTATCCGCACGATATATGTTATTGGTAACGACACGATATATGTTATTGGTACCGACACAAATATATGTTATTGGTATCCGCACGATTATATGTTATTGGTATCCGCACGATATATGTTATTGGTACCGACACAATATGTTATTGGTATCCGCACGATATATGTATTGGTATCCGCACGATATATGTTATTGGTACCGACACAATATGTTATTGGTACCGACCACGATATATGTTATTGGTACCGACACGATATATGCTATTGGTACCGACCCGATATATGTTATTGGTACCGACCCGATATATGTTATTGTACCGACACAATATATGTTATTGGTATCCGCACGATATATGTTATTGGTATCCACAAGATATATGTTATTGGTACCGACACGATATATGTTATTGGTACCGACACGATATATGTTATTGGTACCGACACGATATATGTTATTGTACCGACACGTATATGTTATTGGTACCGACACAATATATGCTATTGGTATCCGCACGATATATGTTATTGGTTTCCGCACGATGTATGTTATTGGTACCGACACGATATATGTTATTGGTACCGACACGATATATGTTATTGGTATCCGCACGATATGTGTTATTGGTATCCGCACGATATAATGTTATTGGTACCGACACAATATATGTTATTGGTACCGACACAATATATGTTATTGGATCCGCACAATATATGTTATTGGTATCCGCACGATATGTGTATTGGTATCCGCACGATATATGTTATTGGTACCGACACAATATATGTTATTGGTATCCGCACGAATATGTTATTGGTACCGACACAATATATGTTATTGTACCGACACAATATATGTTATTGTATCCGCACGATATGTGTTATTGGTATCCGCACGATTATATGTTATTGGTACCGACACAATATATGTTATTGTACCGCACGAATATGTTATTGATACGACACGATATATGTTATTGGTACCGAGACCGATATATGTTATTGGTACCGACACGATATATGCTATTGTACCGACCCGATATATGTTATTGTTACCGGACCCGATATTGTTTATTGGTACCGACACAATATATGTTATTGGTAACCGACACAATTATGTTTATTGGTTACCGACACAATATATGTTATTGGTATCCGCACGATATTGTTATTGGTACCGACACAATATATGTTATTATTATCCGCACGATATATGTTATTGGTAACGACACGATATATGTTATTGGTACCGACACAATATGTTATTGGTATCCGCACGATATATGTTATTGGTATCCGCACGATATATGTTATGGTACCGACACAATATATGTTATTGGTATCCGCACGATATATGTTATTGGTATCCGCACGATATATGTATTGGTACCGACACAATATATGTTATTGGTACCGACACGATATGTTTATTTTTACCGACACGATATGCTATTGGTACCGACCCGATAATATGTTATTGGTACCGACCCGATATATGTTATTGGTACCGACCAATATATTTTTTGTATCCGCACGATATATGTTTTGGTATCCACAAGATATTGTTATTGGTACCGACACGATATATGTTATTGGTACCGACAGATATATGTTATTGGTACCGACACGATAATGTTATTGTACCGACACGATATATGTTATTGGTACGACACAATATATGCTATTGGTATCCGCACGATATATGTTATTGGTTTCCGCACGATGTATGTTATTGGTACCGACACGATATATGTTATTGGTACCGACACGATATATGTTATTGGTACCGACACAATATGCTATTGGTTTCCGCACGATATATGTTATTGGTAACGACACGATATATGTTATTGGTACCGACACAATATATGCTATTGGTATCCGCACGATATATGTTATTGGTTTCCCACGATATATGCTATTGGTACCGAACACAATATATGTTATTGGTACCGACACGTTATATGTTTTGGTACCGACACAATAATATGTTATTGGTACCGACCACGATATATGTTATTGGTACCGACACAATATATGTTATTGGTACCGACAAATATATGCTATTGGTATCCACACGATATATGTTATTGGTATCCGCACGATATATGTATTGGTTCCGCACGATGTATGTTATTTGTACCGACACGATATATGTTATTGGTACGACACGATATATGTTATTGGTACCGCCACGATATATGTTATTGGTACCGACACGATATATGTTTATTGCTATCCGCACGATATATGTTATTGGTACCGACACGATATATGTTATTGGTACCGACCACGATATATGTTATTCGTACCGACACAATATATGTTATTGGTACCGACACGATATATGTTATTGGTACCGACACGTATATGTATTGGTACCGACACAATATATGTTATTGGTACCGACACGATATATGTTATTGGTACCGACCACGTATTGTGCTATTGGTACCGACACGATATGTTATTGGTACCGACACGATATATGTTATTGGTACCGACACAATATATGTTTATTGGTACCGACACAATATATGTTATTGGTACCGACACAATAATGTTATTGGTATCCGCACAATATATGTTATTGTATCCGCACGATATGTGTTTATTGTATCGCACGATATATGTTATTGTACCGACCCGATATATGTTATTGGTACCGACCAATATATGTTATTGGTACCGACACAATATATGTTATTGGTACCGACACAATATATGTTATTGGTATCCGCACGATATATGTTATTGGTACCGACACAATATATGTTATTATTATCCGCACGATATATGTTATTGGTAACGACACGATAATGTTATTGGTACCGACACAATATATGTTATTGGTATCCGCACGATATATGTTATTGTATCCGCACGATATATGTTATTGGTACCGACACAATATATGTTATTGGTATCCGCACGATATATGTTATTGGTATCCGCACGATATATGTTTATTGGTACCGACACAATATATGTTATTGTACCGACACGATTATATGTTTATTGGTACCGACACGATATATGCTATTGGTACCGACCCGATATATGTTATTGGTACCGACCCGATATATGTTATTGGTACCGACACAATATATGTTATTGTATCCGCACGAATATATGTTATTGGTATCCACAAGATATATGTTATTGGTACCGACACGATATATTTTTATTGGTACCGACAC